>CAJNIZ010032780.1:0-20595 GCA_905231905.1 Symbiodinium pilosum | reverse complement strand
CATCAGGGAATCCACAACTTTCTGGAGGCTGTCTTTGGACTGCAGGGCGCAAATTAATTTACAAATGTGAAGACTGCAAACAAGGCTTCGCTGAAGCATGTCATTTGAAATCCCGGCCCGGACGCACTTGTTGTCCTCATGGTCCTTCCGAGTAGCATCCGCACCTTTCTCCATCCTGGCCTTAGCCTGCGAGATGTTGCTGAAAGCTTTCTCTGGCAGGACCACGGGCGCGTTGGCCTACCGGTCAGAAGTGCTTCGGAAGCAGGCCGTGTGCCTCAACCCACATGAACCCTCCCCATCCCCGCCTTCTTGCTTTCCATGTGCTGATGCTCATGTGTAATCTGCTCCTTGCGTTGTCCCTTTTCGCGCAAGACAATCCAATACTCCTTGACATGATCGTAGACATTGTACCTGCAAAGCATTTTTCAAGTTTAAGGCAGTCTAAGTTATTGCGTGGGGCTAGCACATGAATACTTATACACCAAGGGGCCGGACGTGCGAAGAACCCATGTTCTCACAGTGCTGGATTGCACCCTTGACACGTGACCTCAGCAGAGAAAGGGAAAGGAAGTGTTCAGTGTATATTGTTTATTAATGAAGTTTGGGGACTGGGCAGGGCTAGAAATTTATAAGGATACAGACTAAATCATTGTGAGGCGATAAAATTCGATGCATTTCAGGCTTGTACCAGACTCCGGGATTCTATAGTTTACATTTGTTGAAGCACGTGCAGCGAAGCCTTTAACCAGCCAGTCTAAGATATACACAGCTGAGGCAAACACGCATGCCACTTCAAATCATCCAGCATCTCAGCCTCGCTGTACCATCCTTCCTGTGTGGTGAGGGTCACCTTTTCCTTCTTCGTGATAATGACTGTCACCCTCGCCAAGAATGTTTCCTCAGATATGCGCGGCAATGATATTAGAAAAGGGCATACTTTGTAGACAAGACCGTTGAAGTATGACCATAACATGGGGCAAAGTCACACGGTCAAAGTTGCTCTGAAGCAGAACGTTGATCATCTCCTCTTTATGCGCCTTCCAATAGTCGCGTACATTCTCTGGCACATCTAGATCCTTGCGACGAATCTTTGGAGCCATCATTCGATTGCATCGCGATCGGGCAGCCAAGCGCAATCGTTCCTGCAGGTGTATAACATAGTAACACAAGACAAAGAAGGATTTCTGTCAAGGGCAGAGTCTTCCATAGACACGCAAAACACCAAACAATATCGGTCCTGACGGGTAAGCACAATCTTAGCCTTCTTCTTGGGGGGTTCATCATCATCGCGAGCAACAAGGGCCCCATCACATGGCGGAACAGCACGGGCTGGGGTAGCAATGGGCCGCTTCTCAACCCGACCAACCTCAGCCTTGCAAGCGAGCGAAGCATCAAGCGATTTGTCAGGCTCATCTTCGGGGCAAGACTTCGCGAGCGAGGAAGAGGCATCTTCCATAGATCCATCATCCCATTCCTGTATCAGTCAGCTCATGTTTGTCATTAAGCTCTTTCTGGGGTCTCAGAATATAGATATGTAGCAGGCAAGACACATGATAGGGATCCGCAGCGGTAGTTGCCATACCATCATCTTCATCATTTTCATAATCTTCCCCATCGGAGTCCAATGACAAACCCGCTCGCTGCAACTCAGCCAGCGTGGCCTGAACTGTTCAAAATGCAATGTATATACACCCTACGCAGGATTCCACGGTGTTTACTTGCCTTTTCGCATGTTTACGCAACTGTTTCCCACAACTTAAAGACAATCCTCTCTCAATTAAGATGAAGCTATGTGGCAGGCAGAGTCTCCATCATGGAGATATCGCTATCAGATGGCGCCGGGGCCACAGCCTCGTGAGGAAAACAGTTCTATAGCTATCAACTATATGTGCACGGATTGTCGGGCATCTCCTCGTTCGTGGCTCGCTCCAATTCCTGTGGATTCAGGGCACGTGCAGACAGGGGCCTGAGTGTGATTTAAATGGGATGGGCTTCAGGTTCTCTATATATAGAAACATAACCAGCAACACGCCCTGGTACATGCAACTCCTCGTTCCTTAAAGCCTTTGACCCGCAAGCTTAATTAATGGACGGGACCAGAGTGTCATTTACGTGGGACTATATCCCCATTAGATATACTTGAGGGCCATTCTGTCGGAATTCTAGATGAGCTTATGTAATGATTGGAATACAATACAAGGCATGTGCATGGGCGCCAACTTCAAGTCAAGAGTACACATGATTCTGCATCGCTCCTGGATCTCACGTAGCAGTTGTGCTTCCTCCTCATCCACCTGTTCTAGCATCGCCTGCCTGAGAACATCCTGGACACCGGAGTCTAACGTTGCACAGCTCCACTGCTTTGATGGAACGGGACCAGCCATAGCTAACCAAAAGACCTGGACACGCAGTAGCTAACTTCGAAATCATATATGGCTATACCGCAAGCAGGATGGCACAACAGCTTCTGCGCAGAAGCATCACTCCACTCATCCTCATATATACACAGTCTTGCAAATCTAATCTCCAAGGCGGAAAGAGGAAGCAGCTCCTCCTTTTGCGAGAGGCAAGACCAATTATCGGGAAACTTCGGCCAACTCGGGTCTGTCCAATGGGGCTTCGGGGTGGGAGATCCCTACTGCATAGCATTTCCCGAACTTAGGGGTTTTGGAAGTAAAGTGCCTTCGGTATAAGTCAAGCTTCCGGTGCAGTTGGAAAGGGTTTTGTTCCGTATATGGCTTGTAACTTCTTCGGAAAAGGCTTTTGGTTCTTGCTTCGGGATACGCTTTTCGTAAAAAACCCCTCTATAGAGCAGAGCTACTCCAATGCCGAAACCCCATATTTCTCGGTATGGGTAAATATGGGGTTTGTACTGGTTAAATATGGGGTACGTATGGGTTAGGGAAAGCTAGGTTTTTTGGCGTGGACTTCGGGAATACGGGGTTTTTCGGGTTAAATATGGGGTTTATACGGGTTAAATACGGGGTCAAATCTCGAAGATCCCGAAACCCCACTTTTTCCTCTACACAACTCCCTTGAACTATTTGAATGACTATGAGGGCCCAACAAAAAATATACCGTTAAGCCACCAAGCTGCCTGCAACCAGCCCCAAGACAGTACCCCCCAAGATTGAGAGGGACAATCCAGAATTGTAGCGAACATTTTAATTATGGGCTGTTTTTGCAGGTTTGGTCCCGTATACTTCTGGGTTCTTGGTGTCCCCACTACAACATTCGTAGTCCTAGTCGCCAGTATAGTCTTGCACTTGTACAAAATCAAACCATTTACCAATTGGGTTGAAAGCCTGAAGAGCTATCTTTCTACACCCTGCCCATGTGCGATAATCAAGCCCCGCTAGGATTCACAAGCCCGGCATATGAGTTCTATATACGTAGCCTCGCTATATATATATATATATCTATCTACCCTAAATACTGTATACAATATTTGTATGTATCTACAACTCTGTATACAAGGCTAGGGAGCACTGAAAAGCTAAATCACTCGGTTAGATGCGCTTCGGGGTGTGCCACAAAACATTATGCGCGCACTTTGGGATTAATTGCTGGGAGCAGAACTTGGAAGCCTTGGAACCCTGGCTGCTTACTTCAAAGCTAGAATGGTCACAACTATATGTATTGCGAGTACTGAAACAACCCTGCCCTAAAAGCCCTTATACAATATAAACCTTACACCGCGGCCCTACATACAGTCTCTGAATTCTTTCCTGAATCAGCTAGCTAAATTATCTACCGTGATGGATTCACCGCTAGAAGCCTCATTTAGGACAGCCCGGGATAAGTTTTGGGGATGGCGTCGCGCCATTCCTCAGGAATTTGCAACCGTTTACCTCCCAAGGTAAACAAAGACTTCACGAAGGTTGCCGTATTGCCAGAGCTCAGACTGCTCACACCAGCTCATACTTTGAAAAGTCTGCAAAGCACTGGGAACAACATCTGGCAGCTTGGGCAAGCCAAGACAGCTTGCTTTCATAGCATCTCTCATACTGGCAATCTTTCTCGCAAAGGGCATGGGATACTCCCTTAGCAAGCATTTTGACACAACAGGGAAACAAGTCATGGCTGTTCAACGTGAAACCCAATCACATGGTAGCTAAGTAGCTCGGTCGGCTTCAAGTGCTTCGTACCAGAGTAACACAATTTGCCCTCAGCATTGCGGTACTTCCGGACAGTCGGGGTATTCTCCGTCTGGCCTTTTTTTTCCTTCCAGATCACAAGGTTGAGCTTTCCGCGGTCTAAATCCTTGACAACATAGGTGTTTGCCCAAACATAGTGGCGTTTAGGTGTCGGGCTCATATAATGAGCCATCCAAAAGCATGTTCTGATAACCTGGGCGCAGTAGAGCTTCAGAAACAGGCCAATTCGAAACAACAACATTTATGCACATTGTTCTGGGGGCTCCCGAATCGAAGTGCTAACAATAACTTTAAAGACCTCTTCGGATGTCTGGTCCCGATACCCCTGGGGTCTTGTGCAAGAAGGCTCGTTCTCATCAAGTAATTCAGGCTAGGCACTGCGTGGCTCCCAGCAATGTCATAAAGACTTCGCATCAACTCCCTCCAAGTGGGATAGTACTCCAGAAGAGATCCTTTTGGCTGTTCCAACATCCAAGCAGCTCCTCTCGAAGTTGCCAGGTAGACGAGCAAAATTGTCCTGGTGGATGGAAGGCATTCAGGGCACTAAACAAGTCAAACTTTGTCTAGGCGCGTTTATGGGCATCGATTTGTCGGGTCAGGGTGTCAAGCAACGGCCTCAGGTGTTTATAGGGGTTATTAATATATTTCTAATGGGTTTTTGGCATTTGTACAAGGCGGACCAGGCGTCTCAATGTAAGCACGTGAAGCATATTCATATACATATACACAAAAATACAAACGTGCATAAGTATATACATATATATATATAGGATAACGGTGATAAGTGCAATGGGTATATGAATATGCTTCACAGCGCTTATCAAAGCAATTCTCATATAACTATTATACAAGCATGTTTACATTAAGGGCCCGAATATAAAAAGGACTCCAGAACTTCTTGTATACGCGGTTATATCAACAAATTTGGGGAACCCTGGACCTCTCCAGGAGCTTGTTGCTGTAGTGAACGCTTGGTGCCCCCTCCCAACCCATGCTGCTGGAATGGGATCTCTTGCTCGTTCCTTTGTTCATTTGGCAAAAGCTGGAACACTTGATGCCGAACACGCATATGAATTGGCCAACACGTCCGCGGAGTACGTAGTAGCATGCCAACCTGGGCGGCGTTGGTTTTTGAATTGTAGGGTCAGGCTTGGTGGGCAGCAAGGTTCAAGTGAAAAGGGTTTTACAGGCCAGGTCACAAGAAGCCGCTTGCCAGGTTGATATCAAAGTGGTTCTTTCGGGGGTCCTTGCCCTTGTAGAATTGAATGTCAAATTTGGCAGAGAACTGGCCACATTCTTGAAATGCTGATGTGGTCCGGGCTCGGCCCGCATAAAATTCCAGGAAATCGAACTCCTAGCCGCAAGCCCTTCAGGGATTAGGGTTGATAGGGCTTTGGTTCATTTATTTATCTATATACAGGGCTATAAGGTTTTAAGGTTTATAGGGTTGGTCCTCACCGATGTCAGGGTAGGACCACGCGAGGAGCAACAGGCAAAGGACGAACTCCTGGAGCGGGCAAGATGTTCTGTTTCAAACCCGTTTTCATTTTAGATTGTTTTCCCTGCTATGGCCCAGTTGGACTCAATGCTATATACCTTGTGTAGATCGTCCTTCCTATATAGTTTCGAGCATTCTCCCTAACCTTATATACCACATATATACACCTCGAATACACCTATATAGAACCCCGCCTTGTCCCCATTCAGTCCTTGATATTGATACTCCGTATAACCTTACACGCCACAAGTGCCCTGTATACGCAGTAATGATATAGAAAATGAACCAGGGACAGCAATTCTGAGTCGTTTAGGGTTTAGGGTCCATGGGGTTGAGGGTTTAGGATTTACATATATATATATAGGGTTTAAGGATTTAGGGTTTATAGGGTTTATAGGGGTTATAGGGTTTCGGGTTTAGGGTTTATGGGGTATATCACAAACCCCGTTCCCAAACCCTGCCTTCGGAACTCGTAAAGCCTTGAGACGCCAGACCAGCTCATCCAAACAAAGCATTTTTGGGGCAGGCAGCCTATAAAGAAGTGCTGCTACGTGCTTCGCCAGCTTCAGCCCCAGATCTTGCAGGGCTGCATATTCAGGCTAGAGCGCGAAACATAGAATGCCGCAAGCATCACAGTTCGCTCAGTACATGCACATGTCAATAACGGAAAGTGCAGCAAATGTAGCCGGGATGACTCTTCATCATAGGTTGACGAACTTTTCGAGCACTGAAACCAAATGTGCCCCTTCTCGCCTTCGGCGCCGAAGTGGCAGCAGCCTGCGCGATGAGTTCGGTGTTATTGGGAGAGTTGCAAGGGAAGCTTGCGTCTTTCAGCACGGGGCTTGAGTCTCCAATGGCAAGGGGTCACACATGTCATTGCCTGAGCATTATATTTTGAAACATGCTACGCCAATGTGCATCAGAATAATGAAGCGCTGTGAGCTTTTCTTGCTGCCTGAAGCTTGGCAATCCTGGCGAACAAAGGCTGCGACATCTGCCATCGCCCATTCTTGAGATGGACCAGGACAGTGTTGGAATGGATGACCCAAGTAAAGAGGCAAAATCTGGGTCTTGATAGGATCAGCGCTGCTGCGCTGAAACTTTGAAAACCCTGCGCTTCATCGCTGTACTGAGAAAACAAACATTCTAGAAACATTGATGGATTCTCCCCTCACATCCGAAATCAACATCATACAGTGTCTTCATGTAAATAACTCAATCATAATGTTAAACTAACGTAGCGATCAGTCGCAAGGGGCTGCCACCCTATGCACAGCTGCGCGCTTTGCAGCGCAATTGCGTTCCCCGCCTGAAGTCAAAAATATGCTCAGGGCCGCCCACTTCGCAAGCACACTGCGGCGACACGCAACTATCCCGACATTGTGGCACTAGCAATCAAAATCTACCAGCCAAGCGTTGATGATTTGGCCGGGGGTTAAATAGCTTCGGCACCCTTTCACTCATCAGACAAGCTGCGCCCAGCCCTGAACCCTTCATACGCGTGGGTCAGGCACTCCATTGCGTGCTGGCTCTGCTCTTTGACCAACTGAATGAAATCGCGTGTGAAATGATGGTTCATGAACACATCGTAACCTTCCGTGGCAAAGCCTTCGTGCTCCTCAATGGGCAGCTTGGTCAGCTGGTGCTCCACGAAATCCCCCTTAGGATCCATGGAATTCAAAACCAATCCGCCTCAAGACCAAAGACCAAAGAATGAACGAAAATCAAGCCCAAATGAATTTAAGGTCGTAATCGGCACTCTGGATTCAAGTCTAGGAGCAAGAAGCCAGGCTGCTCCAATTGCCACTGCCATCCGAACATAAGTCGGCACCACCTTCGATTGGAATGCGAAGCTGCCAAAGTCCTTCCTCGACGCCTTGAGGGTAAGTCCACAGGCAGGACGTGTCCAATAGGCATTCAGGAGCGTGTGGCGGAACTTCGGGGTCACATCCCTCATGCGGCTCTTGAAGTGATCAAGGTCGGCGTTGCCCTCGTCAGTGGCCCACTCGCTGGCAAACTCATACAGCCGCTTAGCAATGGCCTCGAGCTGCTCATCGGTGTCTAGCCTGTCGTAGTCAAGCTCAATGAACAGATCGCCTTCCCCAGCAACAGGCTTCTTGCGCTTGCCAGCTTTCTCTGTCGAAGCCTTTCCACTCTGAGTTGCCTTGCTCTTGGCTTTGGCCTTCGCCTTGGCTTTTGCCGAGGCCTTTGCTTTGGCCTTGGCAGTTGCCTTGGCCTTCGCCTTTGCTTTGGCCTTTGGAACTGCCTTGGCCTTTGGGGTCGACTTGGGCTTTGCGCCTGAGTTGGCAGGCTTGGTCTCAGATTCCATCGCGTTTGCATCCTTGCCCTTGCCTTTCGAGTCAACCTTGCGACCCCGCTTGCTGCGTGGCGTGGGCTTGTGCTCCGCCACCTCATCAACCTCATCATCCACATCATGAAAGTCCGCCTTGCGGTCAGGCAAGGTGGAAGAACTCGAAGACTTCCTCAAGATGCTCCTGCGACGTGAGATGGCCTTGTGGTTGCCTGCCTTGCGGGCACGCGAAACCTTACGCTTCTTGATGGTCTTCCTAGCCTTCTTGTCGTTCTTGTTGCAGCGAGACTTCCTCTTGCTGCTGCGCACGCTCAACTGCTCCGCCCGCGTCACGTAGTTCGTGGCATCCCCCTTCGAACTAAAGTCTTTCTATATATGGCCTTGAAACCTTGAAGGGCCAAAACCTTACCCTCGCCTACTCACGCCAAAAAAACTTGCCTCAGCGGAAGGTGTGTACTCACCAGGATTCTCAACGTGCTTAGTGTCCTCAGCCTTCTCGCTTGCCACTGGCTCGCTGCAGCGGGGGTGGCTTCTCTGGAAGCTCTCGCGCATGGCCTCAGACGTGTCAACCTCCGCAATGAAGCCGTCCACGGCGCCGGCTGGAGGCTCCGGCAGCTGCATTACATCTACAGGCTGCGTATCATCAGTGTCCATGCCATATCCTCTAGCAGCGGATGACGGGCCCTCGCCTTAAGAAATCACGATGCAATCGCAACTACTTTCAAAAAAATCATGCACAGAACATGTATGTAGATTGCGCTGGGACACTGGAGATGCTTCCTGCAGCTGGGGCTTCTGATCCTGAAGCTTTCTCGCCGGCCTCCCTCCGGGCCCGGAGCCTAATTCTTCAGGTGTGTCTTTGCAAGGCATGCAGTTCAGTTCACTCGCACGGTTTGCAAGCTGATATGGATGTAAAGGTGTAAGGCGAACACTCAGCCAGCCTTGCCCTGGCAGTTGTCAGCCGCTCCAAAAGGTCGTTGCCAGTACAACCTTATATAATCACGCAAAAAGGCTTTGCCATGAACACTCAACAACTTGTCAACTCAACATCTTGCACACAAATCGTTCAAAGCAATAGCCTAGCAGCTGGATATATCAGACCATGCTTTCTCATAGGGCACTGGTGTGGGCGCGGGAGGCTCAGGCACAGGGGCAACTGGAGGAGCTTCCGCCACTGCAGGAGCATCCGCCACTGGGGCGGTCACTGCTGCTGCATGGCCATTCGGCACGGAATCTGGAGCTTCATCTGGAGCTTCATCTCCACGCAATTCACTCTTCACAAGCTCGTCGTCGTCAATGACCACAACAGCGCCAGGAGGAGGCGCTTCAGCTTGATCTTGCTCAGGAGGAGGTGCGATCCTGGTATCATGCGTTGAGGAAGAGGCACTAGGTTCGCCAACAGTCCCGCCCATAGCCGCTGGATCACCTTCATGCGCAGACCCGCGTCCATCCGCTGAACCGCGTGCATTTCCATGATTTGTTTCCGCGTCGGCATCATCGTCATCGTAAGCATCCTCGTCCACCTCAGGCTCGTCATCATCCTGATGTCAAAGGTTTGAGACACATAACTGGAAACTATAGGACCCTGGAAGGCTTTCTGGCAACCTACTGTCCTGGCCAAGGGAGCTTGAAGATCTTCTTGCCGCCAATTGGGCGTTGACTCTCTCAACCACATCCTATAGATGCAAATGGGGCAGCTCCCAGAAAGGGCGGACACAATCAATTGTAAACATTTATCAAAGAACGTCAGAAGCGCTGAGACTCGTTGAATTTGCTGCTAAGAGACTTCCAGGAACGGATCAAGGATCAGCACCAGCTTTTGGAAATCCGGATCCTGAATCGTTCGATACATCTTGGACATAACCTTACTTAACACCAATGAAATGTCGTAGAAAACTCGACATCACAATATGAAGCCTGGATTCGTTAGAGACGTCTTGCTTACGAGTCTTGACTTTCAAGAAGGCAGTGAATCTGCGGATTTGCCAGGCCGCATCATCCACCTTGGCAAAGTCCGTTTCCTGCTTGGACAAAACCATCAACTCGTTGATTTGCTCTCGAAGATCCTCAACGGCTGGGGATGGTGGCAATCTGGCCTTGCCTGTCGATGCTGCCATCCTCCCCAAGACTGGTGCAAGAACATCCTTGTTGATAATCGTCGATTTTTGACAAATTTTGTCGCTCCCTGGACCCAGCAATTGACCACTTGCCCTGATGCGGTTGCGGACCTCCGGTATCTCATCCCACTCTTTAGCAAGATCATCCAAAGGAACATTGGCAGCTGCCATGATCAGGCACAGAATCTAGATCACTGTAAAGGCTTCTATGGAGGAACAACGCGCAGCTACACATGAAGAAATTTGACACAGCGCTTTGAACACAAGATCCTGCACTGCCTGTTGCATCAGTTAAACTTGCGATACTTGACCGAGAGTTGTTTCTCAGCGCGACGCAAGCTTTCTTGAGCAGGATGGGTAAGTCATGAACAGAAAGATGGATTGCAGCTTCTCTCTGCCCCTGAAGGACTGAAAGCAGGAGCACCGCGCCTTCAGCTTCTCCCGCAGCTTCGAGCGCGGCATGGAAAAATGTTTGCCCTAAATTTGCATGCGATGGCTGTCTTTACCGCTTGCTACCACAATCTTATGCCATAATCTTATGGATTTCGGGGGTCTATAGGCAACGCAGCTCTCCATAGATTGTTGCATCATTGCTGACATGCATGCTCTGACTCTCCCGGAACTGGCGCAGCAGGAGCAAACAGAATCAACCTGCCATAAAATGGTTTATGACCTCCAGAATTTCCAAATGAGGAACCCTGTGGCGCCGTGGATTCCATGAAATCACCTGAAAAGCAGGTATGCTGGGAATAACCCGGTTATTTTTACAAGAACCGAACTCTTTCGGCTTCCATCTATCAAAGACGGGTTCTGTACAAATAGTCTGCTTTTTATTGGGGTTTGGGGTTGCTAGGTATTGATGGTCAACTATAGGACCTGCATTTGAGAGTGAAACCTGCGGAACTACTATCAGTTGGACAATGAAAACCCAATGCATATTCGAAGCCCTTTTACTGCCTCGATTGTGAGAAACGTCTGAGCCACAAGCCCTATCTTTTCATGCAACCTTTTGAGGTCGCCCCTCTGTCGGTCAAGGAGATTGTTTCTCGATGGAGGCAGTAATGTAGAAACCTCAAAAGTTGAAAAACAAATCATACGCCTTGTTCAAGTATAGTATACACCCAAACGGCGTTAACGCAAAGCCTGAGACCCTTCTGTCTAGGGTTTTAACCACGGTCCCTAATCTGGGCCCCTACCTGTTTCCTGAGTCCAACCATCGGCAGTTAATTGGGTTAGATGTTAGGTGCAAAGGCTTAGAAAGCGTAGAGTAGGTGTACAAGGATCGCAGGATTATGGGCCCTTGGTTCAAACCTTAGACTTTGGGCCTCTACCCGGAACCCTAAACCTTAAATAACCAACCCACTACTCAAATTGGAGCATAACCTTCCGAAGCGAAGGCCGGGAGCTGCTTTCCAAAATTGCAGAGGCCAGGGAGCTGTAGGGAGGGTTTTGCATTTCGGGCTTTGGGTTTAGGGTTTAGGGTTTTATAGGAATTGAGGATATTGCCCCACTTATGGAGAATCAAATCAACAAGGAAATGGGGATAGCATGGAAATGGGGTTCTAGAAGGGTTTATCAGGAACAATTCCCATTTCTATGGTCTTGGGTTCCTTGCATATTGTAATACAGAGTACCTCAAATAATGAACCTCAACCAGTCCCTCAGCAAACCCTAATCCCTTCCTCCACAGGCCTAGTTGGCCAAAATGATGGGTCACTTCAACCCAAAGTGGTAGGAAGTCGGCAGAAAATTAGATTATGATAATGGGCAATTGGCTTTCCAGGTACCAAACCCCAGGGTTTAGGGTTTAGTTTTTAGGTTCTAGGTTTTAGGGTTATGGTTTGTAGGGTTTAGTTTTTAGGGTTTCAAATGCTTGGTGACTGGAGGAGTGGGAGCCAATCGAGACCTGGCGGATCCCTACGTGGCACAGGGCCCAAGATGGAGAGCATGGCTCCGGGTTTCAGGGTTTAAGGATTAGGTATTGGGGTTTCATAGGGCTTGGGATTTAGGATTTCGGAGTTATGGTTTTGGGTTTTTAGGGTTTATAGAATTCAGAGGGTTTATGGAGTTTGTAGGGTTTATAGGATTTAGATGTTTATTGCTTAGGGTCTTGGCTTGAGAGTTTAGGGTTTAGGACTTATTGTTGTAGGAGCAGACCGGCCGGAGTCCCTGGACAAGGCCGCTGCAAAACAAGGATATGCTGTTGAGGGACGCATCCTGCCGGATCCTAGAGTCCTATGCGCGACCATTGCAACTGTGGTAGTTCTACCATTATACTGAGAGTAATGCAGTTTTTTGGGGTTGACAGAAAAAACTGCCAGGTGTTGGGTTTAGTGTTTAGGCCGGCAGGTCTGGGGTTGAGGAATTTGGGTCGAGCGTCTAAGGTATAGAATTTGAGATATGAAATTTCGAGATAAGGATTTTGTCAGTTAAGTTTGGGGAAGGAGATTTTGGGTTTGTTTGCAAACGGGATGGGAAAAGAGTGTGGGGTTCGGGATTCAGTATGAGCTGTGCGCATGGTGCAACGTAGTTTCGGGAAACAGCTGGTCTCTATCCCAAGCTGCCCCAGAGTGAAAATCCTCACGAACTGCGCTGCAATTTCATAGGTAGTTCTAACACCCTGGGCCCCTTGGTTGCGGGTTATATTGCGGCACCCTATTTTGTAGGGGGTACCAAAACGGCACCCTAATTTCGGGAACTACCTTCATAGCTGCGAATCTTGATGTTTTGTGTTGCTCTTCTTGTCAAAAATATCGACAAGTTGGTAGGATACAAAACCCAGGAGGTGTTCTGCAGCTAAGAGACTGTGATGGGCATAGCCATTGTCTAGAAAGGGTGGCATGTGTGTGCACCTTTGCACGATTGACCATGGTCCCTAATGGGGTTTTATGTCCCAAATACCATGATCTGTTTGGTTTTCGGTACCAAATCCCCCAGTTGTTGGATACATGGACTGTTAGGGTACTACTACAATGCTACAAGTAGCAGTGGTGTTGCGTAGTATGCCTACCTAGATTTAGACCGCTGAACCCCAAGGCTTGTAAGAAACCCTTCTTGTTCTCAAAGGCCGGGCTTCTCCGACAAGCTTCGATTGTATCGCCGGAGAGCAAAAATCACGGATTCTCCTGCTTTAGCCTGCAGTCAGCTTCCGTTGCTGCGGCATGCGAGATATGGAAGATTGGGGTAGGAGATCGCTGAAATTGTGGTCGGGGTATGCCATGTACTGTTTATAAAGATATATAAAAGACTATTGGCTTATGGACGTGAATGTGTCACATAACTAGTGGTCAAGATTGACACTCGTGTTTCGTAACATGTCTACTTCGTGGCTCGCAGGAGAATCCTCAGTGACAAGCTCCAAACAAACAGCCACAGTTTCTCCATTTACGCCGGGAGCTCTACCTAAAAAGCCAAGTTACAACAAATAATGGGCTACTTCTGTCCAAAGTAGTAGGACATTAGGGAAAGAAGCCCTACCTCAAACTTACAAGGTTCTAGTGAAGGTGGGGGGTCCGGTGACAATTCTTCATGCAAGTGCAGAACAGCCTAGATCGTCAAATTCCCCTTCTCTTACCTCCTGGCGCAGTGATGTGCCTCTTCCAAACGTTCCGGGTTCCAGTTTCCAGCATTGAATTATCACATACTTCCCAAGGTCTACCCGAACCAGGTGCGCAATAGCTGGAAATTTGGACCCTAAGCCCTAACCTGCAACCTTGAAAGTTTGATCACCAAACTTTCTCAAAACCCTGGAACCCTACCCCATGAGAGCGTAAATGCTCAACCGAACGACTTACCCTGAAAGAGCTCTGCGTCCATGAATGATACTTACTGAGCACAGTAAAGTTCATAAGTAGTAGCTGCCCTGGGCTATTTGTATCCTTGAAAGTCCCTAAACCTTCAACCCTAAACCGCAGTATGTGCAATCGACTCCTGCCATTTCTCTTCGCGCCGGTGTGTGCATTTGCGCTCTCCCTGCCTGCCGAGAAGGTTTGGGGATTCATGGGGCAGGTTTAACGTCATTACCCCTGAGAGTAAGCGTTACCACAATGGGTAATGGGAGTTTTCCTAGCCCCCTTTAAAGGCTCCTTCAAGGACAGTTACTGTAAGGGGGAATGACCCAAGGTAGGTTGTCAAAACTATGATCCCTTCTGGGGCATCTAAAATTTAGGGTAACCCAAGAGGGACCATGATTTTTACATTCTGCAATGTGAAGTAGGATTTGTTGTATAGGCTTTGACAAGTGCATGTATGGCTCTCCACCAGTGTTGGTCAGTGTACGTATGGACTGATTCGTGTGGTGTTGTGTTAAGCACGTTAAACCGCAAAAATCCGGAGAAACTGAAATATAAATTCACAAAGGTCCCAGGCTTGATGTTCACTAGTTGGGGAATTCTTGGATGAAAAACCTCCTGCATGACCCTGAGTCCTGTATACTACCACAATTCGTACAGGGCTTGGTGATAAGGGCTCATCTGGGGTTTGTTTAAATCCCCCATCCTTCTTAAAGTTGGCCCTTAAGTTGGGAGACCCCCATGTAGATTTCAGGCCATACTAGAACTATTGATCTTGCTATGACCCTTACTATGTTTATTGCTCTGATTTAACTATGACAACTATTATTAAATATGACGATGACTATTACTTACCTATTGCTACTATTACTACTACTATTCCTATTACTATTACTATTTAATATGTGCTATTACTAGTTCTATTTACTATTTCTCATTACTTTTACTATTACTATTACTACTATTACTTGTTTATCATTATCGTCATTACTCTCACTACTAGTACCATTATTACTGCTATTATAATTATTGCTGACCTGCGAGGCAGAAAGTCAGTTCGCTTCCAGGGGAGGAGGATCGCTTCCTCTTGGGTTCAAGAGGCGTGCGTTCTTCAGAATGGAAGTCATAGTCACGGCAGTGTTGCAGTACTGTAGAAGTATGGTCGATAAAAATGGTAGACAACTGTAAGATATGAGAGTAGTAACTTACCACCGTGAGTATGACCTCGGTTTTTCAGCAGAGGGACTCTGTAAATGTTTTCCCCACGCTTGTACAATGGTTCGGGACCAGTTTGGGATGTCCCACATGCTGTCACAACGCATAGGCTTGGAAATTTCAATTACTGGGGCCCCAAGTAGGCAGAAGCCCTATGCCTTCAACACGGAATGAACAAGGAACCCGTCATCTTCGGAAACTACGACGCCCCTAAGCCCTCTATCTCAGGTGGCCCCCACCCAGTAATAGTGACTACGAGGGATAATGAGGAGTGTATTAGGGTCCTCTTATATTTCTATTATACCAGTATTACGTGGTGGAGGGTCCTCCTAACCTCTGTCTTAAGTGCTGCGTACGTGTCCCGAGAACAGGCAGTCCCTGAAGCGGTCCCCTGCTTCAAGAGCAGGGTTTAGGGTTCAGGATTTAGGATTTAGGGTGTGGGTGTCCGGCATGGGAAGAGCCCGCACTTGGGGAATAGCTGTCGACCCCGACAATCCCATAATCCCTATGCCACATTTCAGCAGTTCAGAAGTCCTGCAACTTCTAGAAAGGCCCATGTGAGCCATAGATCCCTGAAAGGGCCCGTAGTCATATGATCCGCGTGACGCCAGGCGTGATGGAGCCATTTCTGCAGCCTTCAGCTACCTAAGCTCCTCGGCTGTCCAGCAAGGAATCTCTGACAGCATTTGCGCGTTGGGACTTAGGGTGTAGAGTTTAGGGTGTAGAGTGTGGGGGGTAGAGTTTAGAGTTTAGGGTTTAGGGCTTAAGGCCCTTTCTGGGTGCTATTTAGCCCGACCCATAACCATAAAGCCTGTAAGTGACATGCACTGGACACCTAAGGCTCCCTGGCGGCAAGGGTGGATGCTGCCAATTCGCTTAGCGTGTCCGAGACAGTAGAGGCAGGAGTTTTCGAAGTAGGCGGGCTTTTCTTTCTGGCAGGTTTCGGTTTAGGATTATACTCCTAACCCTAATCCGCATGTTATCAAGATCTCAAGAAAAGAAAGCCGCAGGTACCTGGCACCAACGAGTCTGGGACTTGAAGCCTTCGGTGGATGGAGCAAATCCTGCACTACTTAGGTCCCCAATATTTCCAATAGTATAAAATACCGCAGCACGAGTTTTTAGTATTAGAGGGGTGGGGGTTCTAATATTAGGGGGCAGAATTACTGTCATTATAAGGGCACAAAGGTATACAGGATGCTGTTAGGTTTCCTCCACCCGCTGATTTTTATCTTTTCAGGGTTGTCCGATTTGGGATGGTTGTTCGTGGCCAAAATGCATGACACAACAAACTCCTTCATACTACGACCTCATCTATCAGCTGACATGTTTATTATTGGCGGTGGCGGGGTTTCAATATCAGTACCAAGAGGTTGCCGAACATCAGCAGCAGCATCTTTTTTGGTAGGTCACTGGCTCGTCTGAGGAATTATCTCCCTGGAACAAGCCGCGCAACTATAGAGCTTGTGTACTGGCAAGTGGTCTGCGCCTGTTGCTGGTCTCTGATATGGACACCAGCAAGATGGAAGCTGCCTTTACTGCAGCCTGGCAGAAGATTCCAGATTAAGTGCCTGACCTCTGGGTTCTTTTGGACAGAAGATAAGAGGGAAACAAAAGCATTATGTACACTTCCCCGAGCTGGCATAGAACCGCAGAACGGGCACCATCAAGATTATGGTTCAGTGTTCCAATGCTGCTGATTCTAATCTAGTATCCATGATTGCGGTGGCAAGTGTCATTCTCCGGATGTCGGTAAGCTGGCCCTGAAATCAAGAAAGCCGGTCAGTCATCCATTGATCACATGTTCTTCCTCCCGAATGGATAGGAACTGCGTTTTTTTTTTTCAGCGTTTGGGCTTACTTGTTCGGGGGCGATTCCTTCCAACAAGCCATGTGTCTCTATGTTAGGTACTGCCCCCCCACTCTGTAAGAGCTGGATGATTTGTTGAATATATTCATGTATAGCCTTGGCTATGAACCCTAGCAGAGACTTTCGCAGGGTAGGGGCAGCACCCTATCTCTATGATAGCAGGGTAGCTTTGCAGACGCCAATCTCCAAATTCCATACAACCTCTGCTGCAATACGCCTTTCTTCCGCTTGTTAAGCTGATGAAGAAAACCTGTAGTGCCTAAAGTGCCTCACGTCCTGCGAGCTACAGTAGTTCAGTTCTTCGGGTAGCCTTAACCTCAACCCTAAAGCCGTAAACTCAAACCCTAAACACCTAAACCCCAGACCTGAAAGCCTTCAACCCTACACCTCTGAACTTAAACCCGTAATCCAAACTGCCAGGCCCTGAGCTATATCCGTGAACCCCTCTCACAAACTATTGCTGCTTGTGGGGCTACTACTACTACTACTACTGCTACTACTGCTACTACTTCTTCTACTGCTTCTATCATGGTTATTACTACCGTTATTATTACTGCAATTACAATAACGGATTGGTATTATTACTACAATGATTGTTATTACTTTGATGTTGGCTATTTCAATTCTTTAAGATCCCAAAATCCAAAGCCATCTCAGTGCTTCTATAAGGCAGGCTTTGGGCAGTTCGATGACCCGACCAACATCTCGGGTGTGGCCCACCTCACAGAGCATTTGCTGCTGTCGAGCTTCTCGTTACTTGTTTAGGGATGCGGGATCCGCGGGGTCGTTGAAATGTATGAGGAGTATGCGGAGTATGAGCTTCCTGGGTACTGTTTCTGCTACTTTACAAGGGGTCAGAGCGTCTCCACAGACCACGCTAGTCAGTGCCTGCTGAGTCGCGTTGAAGACAATTCAGGGCTTTGCAAAAACTAGGGACGCCTTTTTATTGTACCTACAAGTCTTGTGGCGTTCTGAGTCCCGGATCTGGACACTACCACGTTAAGCCAAGTTAGGATTTAGGAGTTCAGTTCCCATGTAGGATGAGGTGCAAGGTTTCGGGGGTGTTTGGCGTGAATTTGAGAGATCGAGATACTGGCTGGAGGAACTGCATGTAGGGTGTGAGAAGTTGTATAGAAACGATCGTCCCTAACTGGGGGCCGCGCCAAGAAAAACCCTAAAGCATGATAATCCTTGTTGTAGGAATTATGAACTCCCCGCAAAGGGACCCTGGATTTTTGGAAAGCCACACATTCATGGATGCTTGTGGTAATGGCGCTGACGCTAGAAGTACCTCTGTGATGGTCAAGGTTCGCGCACGTCCCCACTGAAGGCGAAAGAGGGTAGGCATTCAGTGGGGCGGGGAAAAACGTCGGTCCAGGCAGGCAGGGCGAGCTGTTGGCGGCGGGCCTTAGGGGGAACAGCCAGTCGCCAACGGCGCGCCCAGCGATGCTAGAAACTACAATGCTCCAACATTCGCTAACATGTAGTATAATTATGGTAACATGAGATCATGGGCTGATTCTTGGAAGCTGCCTTGCTCTCAGGAGTTCCAGAGACGCGAAGCTTTCAGGTGCGCATTCAGGTAGTCCATATAATGTACAAATAACATTCCACTGTTGATGGGCAAAACCCTGCACACCTCATACCAAGGATTTCTGGTAGACTATACCCATGGTCGTGCAGGATCTTGCCTATGTAACAGAAGATCATGGCGAATAGGAACTGTCGAATGGTGGAAGACATTATAACTAATCCCCTACCCTGTCGATATAACCTCCTCTCCCATAAAGCAAAGAAGCAGGGTGCTGGGAATGCTGGGTTTAGGGCTCAGGGTGTTGAAAGGGAGCTTTATCATTGGGATCAGGAATTGTAGCTGGAACCTTTGGGCTCTACATTGCCTACACATGCCTGGGGTTTCTTGGGGCAACCCCAATACTTCAGGAGTCCCGACCTCAAGCCTTAAATGCGTAACTTCAAGGCCTAACTCTTGAATCCCAGGCCCTAAATATCCTACATCCTAACTCCGCAGCATCATTCTTGCACCGAGGAGAGCCATTGGGGTCGACAACAGGACCTAAGCCCGAAACCCGAGATTCCGTGATCCCAGGCACCTTAAATAGTAGTTTCCATTTTATTTTCCATTATCCCAATATAACTACAATATATTCAATATGTACCCTATTATGCTATAGTAGTTTCCATTTCCTTTTCCATTATCCAACCCCAAACCCTAAACCTTAATCTTAAAAGAAAACCTCAGGTCCAGGCCCCAATGGGACGGAGTCTCTGGAATCGTGGCTGGAAGCGCATCTGGGGCCATGCTAAAATGAGAATCTAAAGATTTTTGGTTTAGGGTTCAGGGCCAAAGTTTAGGGTTTGGGGTTGAGGGTTTAGGATCAAAGGATTTAGGCTTCAGGGCCTCAGGGCTTAGGTTTTGGGGATCACGTGGGTTTTAGGATCGATGTCACTAAGGCTTAGGGGATGGGGATTTAGGGTATGTAGGTGTTTGGACCCTAAGCCTTAAACCCTAATAGGCTTAAGGGAGCATGTCCTGGTCCTGTAATTGTCTTTCTGTAGGAGAACAGGGACTAAGGCATGATGGAGACTCCAACGGCTTCACCGCGTTTGACCCTTGCAGTGAGCTTAGAAAAACAAAAGAAATGGAAACTACTATATTATAATAGGGTACATATTGAATATATTGTGGTTATATTGGGATAATGGAAAATAAAATGGAAACTACTATGTAAGGTACTTGGGATCACGGAATCTCGGGTTTAGGTATCAAACATTCTGGGGTTTTGGGTTTAGGAGGACACCCCCTCCCACCCTGTAATAGTGACTATAAGGGATACGGACCATGGTAACTGTATTAGGGCCCTTGTATATTACTACCATACCACTATTACAGGGTGGGGGGTCCACCTAAATCCCTGAACCCTAATCCCTAAACCCTGAACCCTAATCCCCACTTTCCCATGGGCTGTGTTTTGGAGCAGGCCTTGCACAGTGTGGCTCCAGGTCGTCGAAAAGCATGATGTGGCAGTCATGGTCGTTTTCAGGATCCCTACGACAGGGACCAGGGAATTCCCGAAACAGAAGCTACCATATATCCACCCTTCGAATCTGAGAACCCTCATTTTGGATTTTGTATGGCTTCAACAATGAAACCGACCTTTTTGGAAGCCTCTGCACGGGAAGCCTGTGCTTAATTTTTAGTTTCGTTTTGGTATTTTCTATAAGTGTTACTGTGACTAACTGTTCTTAGATGGCGTTGGAGAAGTAAGGACAATGCCCTTTTTACGGTCTCGTCAGACTCCTGGCCGCATTGCATTAGAGGCATATATGAGAGCGCCTTAGACTTAGACATCGGATGTTGCGTTTCTTTTTGTATAGATGGTGTATGCGCACTGAGTTGTTTTCAGAATGGGGACCTCCCTCTTGTACACGGAAGTACTAGGTGCATGTTAGTAGTGGTAGCCTCCATGGTCCAGTCGGTCCACCTAAATCCCTAAACCCTAAACCCTGAACCCTAATTCCTAAACCCTAAACCCTGAACCCTAATTCCTAAACCCTAAACCCTGAACCCTAAACCCTAAACCTTGAACCCTATATGAATTAGAAGCTCCAGCTTCTC
>CAJNIZ010032779.1:164018-191518 GCA_905231905.1 Symbiodinium pilosum | reverse complement strand
TTTTCCATCATCTCAATATAAACCCAATATAATCGTCTATCTACTTAGGGGGAACTGTACTTTATCTACCTAAGTGGGACCATAAACCATAAACCCAGTATTCTATCTACTTATAGGGGGAACTAAAACCCTAAACCCTAAACCCTAAACATGCTTATCCCAGCCACGCCATAACCACGAGATGCGGCCGTAAAAGTCTTGGGGCCAGCCTTGCCGGGACGGGGTTTAGGGTTTAGGGTTTAGGGTGTAGGGTTTAGGGTTTAGGGTTTAAGGCTTAGGTCTTAGGGCCTTAGGGTTTAGGATTTAGGGTTAAGGGTTTAAGGTTAAAGGCTTAGGGCTTCGGGCTGAGGGTTTAGGGTTATAGTCCCCCTTAAGTAGATCGAATCTGGCTTTGGGTATTTTATAGTAAGATCCCCATATACCCCATGTTCTATCTACTTAAGGGGGACTATAAGGGCTTAGGATTTAGGGTAGGTCTCTGGGTTGTCATGAAGCCTTTCCGCATGGGCACGCTGGGGTAGAAAGTGGGGACACCGCCACAATTCCCTGGAACCTCACTTGGGCATCACAAGCTATGCCTTGAGCTACGCTTATCCTTTGAGAACTCATAAGCTGTGCAGATGAACAGAAACGAGGACCCTTCTTGTCTTCCAAACCAAGGGTTGGTAGGGCCAGGTGGAAAACACTGGCCATATCACAGGCCCCTTAGTTAACCAGCATCTTCTACAAGACCTTGTCCAAACATGGTCGAAAGGCGTCTTGCCAATACGGTCATCGCTTGAGTTGAACTCGCTTGTGCAGTGCTGAGCACCATATAAAGGGGCTTAATACTGCTGCGGCTTCTGTGCATCCCGCATCCGCCCCTGTAGAGGCAGAGCCACCTTGTTTTCAATCCCATGGTTTGGCATGCCTGGTAGAAGTTATCAATCCAAACAATTTCGAGATCTGAAACGGAGGTCCACGGCTGAAATTGGTCAGGGTGCCACGTCGTCGTAACACTGCTGGCGAGCCCAGGCAAGTTCCTTGGCTCTGAAAAACTGTACCCAGGGAGTCTTCAGCCAAGGACGCGACCCCCGCTGACACAGAACGCACGACTAATGACGACACCTTTGGCTGCAAACTCCCGCATCTACGCTTGAGCATGCATCCGAAACGGTTGCAGTAGAGGTGTTGCACGGGTCAATCTCTCGGACGCGAACCCCACCCTGCAAACCCTAGCTTGTGAATACAACTGGTTCACATGAGCGAAATAGGAAGCATAAACACTTTAACGGGAACAAAAAGAAAGCGCCCCCTACAAGCAAATGGAGGGATCTTTCAAGTAGTCAGATCCGACATCACAACCCAGAGAAGCGCTACAACCCTCCCGCGAAATCCATCACTGACTGATGGCTTCATACAAGCCCTAAATCCTGAACCCCTTGTAGAAAGGCAAGATGTTCCCATGATTCCCATAAGTACGATGCGCTGGGCTGCTATTATTTAAGGAACTTGCTTAAGTCACCGTACTAGGAAAGCCATAACAGAACAGTTGTTATAATTCAATTCAAATTTCCTGAACAGCAACCACAACACATATACTAGAAAATGTGAACAACAATACCAACATATACCACTTATTCTCGTGATAACGACTCATAGTAAGTGTAGCCATAATATCCAATGGCAGAAAAGCCGGGTGATGGCGCAAGCTGTGTCGAATGCAGCAAGCCTTGGGCTCCTACAGCTATAGTAGGTTTAGGGTTTAAGGTTTAGGGTTTAGGGTGGCATACCCAAGCCCTACTTTGACCAACGGTTGCTTAAGGGGGAGTGGGGGAGTGAATATGGGTACCAATATAGGGTATATCTGGAGATTGTATGGGCTATACCCCTATAACTCTCCCCTGTATAATAATCCCTTATATAACCGCCTCTAAAGGGTTTAGATTATAGCTCATCTGGGGAGTTCCCAGAATTAGGAGCCCATTTCGGTATCCCGAAGTGTGGGGCGACTTAACCAAAAGGGGCTCACAATTTTGGGAACTACCCATCTGCTCCCATGAGAATGGCAAATCCTGTGAAATGATCTCCCAACATAAGGGTCTCGAGTTTGGGGCTTAGTGTAGTGTTTAGGATACGAACTCTTGTTTTCATGATAGATCGTCAGTATAGGCAACTAAGTAAGTCGTTCAATAAACAACCCTTGAATCACAACCAAAAAATCTGTGGCTGGTGGCATTCATGATTCGCGATAACCCTCGTTTTGCTATTATGGGATCCAACATGATCCAACCCTTACTTCGACAGTATAGCTGGTATTCTTAGGGAGGAAGCGATTGTGAAAATCATATGAGCCATAGTCTAAACTCCCAGTATCCCCATTAATAAACCCTATAGTAGTCCCCTATATAAGCTCCTTCAAGGAGTTTAGATTGTGGTACATATAGCTTTCTTTCTGAGAAACCGTCGTTTTGCAAACCCAAGCTCCGGATTGCCAGGGCGGCCCATCCACCAGACTCCGCGCAGGTCCTCGAATCACGCTTTGCACCTTTTTAGGAATCCAGAAAGCCCAATACCCCTTAAGTAAGGAATCTACCCTGAATGGTACTAGGGTCCCTCATATGATTCAAGCTATGTACCTTAATCAAGGGTATTGGGCTCCCTGGGAAGCGTTGGCTTTTTTTTGTGTTTGGGGATTTTGCGGCGCTCCAGTTGTTATGGCTGCTGGCTGATTGAAGGGTTGTTGGCCGAGTGCCCTAAACCCTATAACCCTAAATCCTAAAACCCCTAAAACCCTGAAACCCTATACCCTTAAACCCTAAACCCTATAATTAAACCCCAAAGGCAACCCGACAAGGGAGCGAAACGCCTTGTCGCGTGGAGTTTCCTTTAGGAGCCTGGGGGCCTTAGGGTCAAAGAGCCTAAATAGGATTTAAGCGGAGCCCTGTTGGGTTCCTACATGCACATACATACGTATCATACATACATAAGTTTAGGGTTTAGGGTTTAGTGTTTTATGTGTGTATCTTTAGAGGAGTTGTTGTAACGGTGCCAAATTTCACCATATGTTTTTTAAGGACCTGGTGGAGACACCTCCGAAAACTGGATTGCTGTTATAAGAAACTTAAAATTAAGTTACCACAAAGGGTATACATACATATAGTAATCCATATGGTTTCCCCAATATAGTAACTTCAACTAAGTTCCTTATCAGCAACCTCCCCAAAGTCCTGGACCAGGTGGGCTCCCATGGCGGCAAGCCGGTGGCGCTCATCTTCCCGGTTGACCACGTGGTCCTGACCGGACAGGGCGGAGACATGTGAGGCAAGTCTGGGAAGTGTATGTGGGGCTTCCCAAAATTAGGGGTACCTGTGAAGGGGTATTATAGGGGTTGTATAGAGATACATAGGGATATATAGAGTTGGGGTCAGGGTTTCCTACAATTACGGGTACGGCTATAGTGGGGTCCCCTTATTTTGGGAAGCTACCAAGCATGTGGGGCCTTTAGAAGACGTAGCGGCAATAATAGAGAAGGTGGGATGTGAAAGCGGCTCCTACATCATCTTGCCGGGTGAATTTGGCAACCGGATGCGCCCAGATTAGATGTCCGCATGTAGGGGAGGTGCAACAGGTTTACAGCAGCCTGAATGCTTGAGAAGTCCGGGCTGGCCGTCATGAGTACGGATGCACTACGGATGCACGCCTTGCTAAAGCTATGCTTCATACGGTGTAACGACCGTGCCGCCGACCCCGCCTTTTGTAAGCCCTGGAGCCGTCTTTTTGAAGGTCAAAAATTAAGATGGTTTTGATGCGTGTTTGAAGCTCCCCCCCCGCCCCGCTACCCAGGGTTTGGTGCAATCCTTTCACGGGCAGCATCATCAGCCCAATTGGGCCTTCATTTTTCTCTTTTTTCAACGCCTCAACATGCTGAGAGCTTTGAAGGGGTGCTAGTTTGGAAAGGGTGCTCGATCTGCATAACTGTGTGCAACATCAAGAAGAAAACGTGGAGGGCCTGGACAGGGCCCCGTAATGCTCAAGGTGCTGGCTCATTGGGGGCTGCTGGGGCCTAAATGTGCCGTAAACCCTAGCAAAACGCTCAAAATACGTGCTGTCGGCAATGTGTGGCTAGCACTCCTATGCTACCATTCTACGCCATCTTAACCTACGACGTATGTACAACAAATGTAGCAACACAAGCAACCGCCACAAATGGAAAATTTGGGTCAGAGCATGAAAACTTGCGCCAAAACCACCTTCAAAGCTGGTTTCTCATAGGCTTTCTACGCAAGATGGGATGTCACTTGTGCTGATGATGCTGGTACCCTGTGCGCCAGCGTCATCAGCACAACATTTTGGGTAATTTCCGGTTAGAAAAGAGAGAAGACCTTCCAACCCTCAAAAACCATCCCAAGTGGGAGTTGCATTATTTTTCGATGCACTTCTCCCGATCAGGAGCATCAGCAGGGCTGGGGCGGCCTGATTATCAACTGACGGCTGGGTGGGCGGGGAGGTGGCGTGGGGCCGCGGCCAGGCTGGCACTCGCCGCCAATAGTTTCATGGCTTATACCTACCAAGTGGAAGGTAAGTCCGACTATACCGTAGGTAATTGGGGTCGCAAGTAACTTAATTGGTAGTTACTTCCACAGGAATCTACGAGGAACGGGAACCCTACATTCTCAGTGGCAAATCCATTCCTCAGAGCTATGCATGATATTAAAAAGCGAAAACCCGCATGCCGAGCCAGCGTCCTAAACACCTTCCGTCTTCTGCTAAACTTCCAGAATAGCAGGAGCCTTCAATAGAAACACTCAGAAGTCAATTCATCTCCAAGACATCCTGAGGCCAAAGTTAGTCCCAAAGCCTACAACTGAAATCTGGAAAGTTAGCCCTAGGCCAGCAGCCTTTGTCAGGGAGGTCACCCGTTTTCCAACCTAGCAAATCCCCTGGTTCCCAAATGAACTTGCCGGACACTTCCCCACCTCAGTGCAACGAAGCACCTGCCGACCCCGCAGAAGAAGAATGTGCCTGTGGCTTCCAGATACCCCTTCAGCTGCGGCCCACAGTTTTCTCTACTCTAGACCCAAACCCTAAACCCAAAGCCTAAACTTTAAAGTTTACAGCTGAGCCCTTACGTTGTCGGTTTATGGTCCCCAAATTGTGCGGTAGGCTTCCTGCTAGACACTGAAAACCTAAACCCGACTAAGCCTTGCAAATCCTCAATCCCAAACGGTGGTTGTCAATTTCTTCTCCGTATCCCCACATAAACCCTATAGAACCCCCCATCTTTTCCCAACCCCTATAGAACCCTATATGTTCCCTACATCCCCTCATTCTGTATACCCCCATAGAACCCCTTTATGGTCCCTGTATACCCCCATATTCTAACTCCCTTCCCTAAACCCTAGAACCTCAACCCTAAACCGTAGGTTGTTTTCTGAAGTAATGGTTTGTAAGTTCAAAATCATGATTTGAGCCAATTTCGGACGTTTCCTGCATAAACGACCAGTTGGGGTCAGGTAGGGTAAGGTCGATAAAATTTGCCCAGAGTTTCGGGCTGAACCATGACGCAGCATGGAATGTCTAGGGCTATGAAGGCCAACCCTCCAAGCTTAACTTGAAGTTTTGCAGGGTCGAGAATCCTAAGCCCCAAACCCTGAGCCGCGACCTTGCGCAGTCAAGACTCCTCTCCAATCCCAATCCCAACATGCCTTTTGGTCCTTTGATTTGGGGAATTTTTGGCTACCCCCGACTCCCAGGATGAGAGCCCTGCGACCATCAGTACAATCTTCCGAATTATGGGGTCTGGGGTTACCAGGTAACCTTACCCCAGTCTTCTTCTTATCCATGATAACCAATTAGAATGCCTGTTGCCCGATTAGGATTCCATTTTTGACATGGTCGATTCCCATTGATTCTCCATTCTTGAGGGAATATCCCTAAACCCTGAGCCCTATATAGTGGTTCCCATTATCTTTTCCATCTTCCCCATACACCCCACATAAGCCCTAATTGTTGTTGGCAAGGTGCCCAGTGCCGGACCACGCGGAAAAGAGTCGCGCCTGGCCTTGGCGTTTCCGGGGCTTGTTGTAACGTAGGGGCCGAAATAATAACCATTTACCAATATCTTGCTCAAGTCTATTTAACGTATCCTGCTGTACTATGGTTATACAAACCCAGGACCAGATGACGGCAAGTATGTAGGCTTCTACAGTAGAGGTTTAGGGTTACGGTCTGGGGTTTGGACCCCAAAGCGGGCCAGCATGGCGCTCATGGTGCTTCTTAATTGGGTCACTCTCGGGGCCCAAAAAAAATCTGCATGTTGTATTCTCTTTGGTATCTTTGTGGTAGTGGTGGCGGCGACGGCGGCGGGGGTGGAGGTGGCGCAGCAGGGGGAGGTGGCGAGCGTGGCGGGGGTTGTGGTGGTGGCAGTGGCGGCTGCTTTTACGGCTTTTACAAGCTTCATTATCCGTGTCGAGCCCTTTGGGCGAACACCCTCGCTCTGCCACTGTAAGGAAATCTCAAGTTTGATGCTGGATTTGGGTTAGTTATTCCGACCGTCCCAAAGCAAGGACCCCACGACTATCGCATCTCTCTTACTACGTCCTTGGTACGGAAGCCCGGAGACCTTAAGCGCTGAAACCAAATCCTGGCCCAGTGCTGAAACCCTTAAACCCTAATTGATCCATGTAGCCTCCTGGAGCCGACGGCACTGAGGAAGTGCCGCTAGAGGACTGGAAGCCGTGCCTTTGAGGCTTTTGGGCTGAATGGGGGGGGTCTAGATAATTGGAAGAAGGTTCTGAGAACATGCTGTACTAGGTTGATATGGGGACGAGAAAGGAAGCACATCACCATGATTGATTAGACTTCTTGCTTGCGAATGTTTACCAGGCTCCTTTAGACAAAGGTTCAGGGTTGTGCCCGTAAACCCAAAACCTTTCCAACAAAAACAAACTAATTTCTGAAGTATGCTGGAAGTCAACGCTTAGGTGCGTCTTAGGTGCAGGGAGGACTTGAGGATATGAGAGGACACCCTAGACGGTTGAAGTATACTAGAGAAGGTCCATGACAATACGCATGCCCGCATGACAAGGTAGGTGCACTTCAGTCACCCTACCCGCCACCCTTTGCAGAACTATGCTGGCGTCTAACCCCAGACAATGAGATGGCAGTAACCTCAAAAAGGCATCCCGATGTGTACCGCAAAATAACAGAATCCTTACTATGCGGGAGCCCCCAAAAAATGCGACGCCTGAGTGTTGGAACCCCTCCGATGCAACCCTATTCAAATTCAAAGAGCCTACCATCCTTTGATGTGGCCAGGTACATGATGATGGCCACCAGTGCAGAGGCACCATCCTCCGCACAGCAGTTCCAGCGACACGATTTAAAATTCGCCTCCCCCAGTTTTTCCCCAAACCCTGAATTCTAAACCCTCCCCAAGATTTTCCCGGTAAAGGCTGATCCCAAAACCCTCCACAAGACTTTCCCGCATGGCAGATTGCAGTTTCTTCGTACATTTTCATAGGGCAAGGACTCGGTAGGTTCACGCATAGAGGCTTTTACGGTTTGGGTGCTGTGGGTCAAAGAGCATAGGTATAGGGTTTAGGGCTTGGGGCTTTGGGTCTAGGAGGTATAGGGTTTAGGGCTTCGGGTCTAGGAGGCCAAGTATAGGGGTTCACTTTCTCGGTGCGAGTTTGGCGAACAAACTTCAGTATTGCTCACCGGGTGGAGGACAGCTGGGCGTGGCTTCTCTAGTCTAGGGGCCTATTTCACCAGCATAAGGTCCGCAAACCCTAAAGCCCAAAACCAAGCGCCCCCTTCGAGCCCCAAAAGATCCTTGAATCCGTACTGCTGCGCCATGCCAAGGAAATTTCTATCGGCAGCTTCAAGGCCTGCGCAGTATGGGTTCGGGGTTTAGGGTTTAGGGTGGTAGCAGCTACTACAATGGACAATAGGTGTAATACCAGCCCCCTGATAAAACCCAGTCAAGGACCCTCGCAAAAAGATATTTGGGATCTATATAGGGGTCCCAACATTCATGAAAACTTCCATGGAGGGACTTATGGGGCTGCACAGAGCTTAATTTATGAGATTTAGGGAGGCGACCATGCATTCATTGAGGAGTATGCCTCGCGAGCTTCAAGCAGTTTGTGTTCAGGGGTTTCATGGGTTGATCGTTGAAAGTAACACGTCCCTCGAAGTAGTCTTCTTCGTGTAGACAAGGCGACTCCCAAGTCAAGTGCTTCAACCCTTGCGCGGCATCAGCAAACTCAAGCTACTGAACGAAGCCTAGACTCTTTGGGATCTATGGTTATTTAGGGTTGGGGCCTATACAAAGCCTGAACATAAAAGCCACTTGAAAACATGGAGTCTGCGGGATCAAGTAATGTAGCCAAGCATCAGGAGAGCTACCACCCCCAGCGCCCTGTCCCCTCCCCCCACCCCGACCCTCAATTGATGATTGATCCAAACTCCTACTCCCAAAACAGGTCCCCATTGACCCGCAACAATTCCGAAGTAATATCCAAAGGATCTCTAGATCAACCCCTCAATACTCCCTGAACCCTAAACCCACCCTAATAACCCCACATCTCTAACCCCAAAATCCTAAACCCTTTGCACCCTGAACCCTAAACCCTCCCCTAAACCGCTGCTTGTTTGCTGATGCCAGGGCTTAGGGATCTGGCAGGGCACATAGGGGATACTTTGGTTTAGGGGCTTAGGGATTTAGGGTTTAGGGATTAGGGACTAAGGCTTAGGGATCAGGATCTAGAGTTTAGGGATAAAGCTTTAGGAGTTGGGGTTCAGGGTTCAGTGTTTGTTGTGGGTGTCCTTGCAGTAAGGGTGCAGCAGAGTTGTGGTTCGGTCTTTGTCATCGTGTTTTTCGCTTCCCAAAGTTAATGGTTCTTTTGACAAAGGTTGAGTGTACCTGTAACAAGGACTGTGCTGATTTCGGTATATACTGGGCTGGGCCCTTCCCCCATTTATGGAAACTCCCTCTTGCATGGCTTGGGGCAGGACACACAGGCTTAAAGCCAATTCAAGGTCCAGTCTAGGATCTAGGGTTTAGGGCTAATTTTTGCTGGATAAGCGAAGTTGCTGGTCAGGCCAATTGCGATGATGTTGGATCAGGGGACCCGGATTAATACATCGCCTGGGGGAAACTATTCAGGATCTGGTGTTGTTGCCAGAAGAATGATAAATTTCGGACCCAAAATACGGAAATAGTAAACCTCAATACTGTACCTAACTTAGATTTGCTATGAGAAACATTACAGAAATAGCTTGCAGGTACTCTCTGAGACTACTTCTTCTCTTGCACCAGGCTACCATTAGAACGAGCTCTGGCACCAGGGCCTTCCCTATAAGGCCAGAGATCAGAGACGTCGAAATCCCTAAACCCTAAACCCTAAACCCAGAAACTACGAGACCCGCCCCATACAAACCGCTTCCTCGGGATGATACCAAACCCTAAGGGTAGGGTCCCTTTAAAGGGGGTTGTAGGGGGATATCTACGGATATATGGGGACTATATTACAAAGGTCCAAGGACCTAAAAAATAGGGTTTTAGGGCCCAAATGCCATTAATATTATAGTATTTGGGCCCTAAAACACTATTCTTTGGGTCCTTGGACCCTTAGGGAAAGCGTATGAGCCGTCAATTTTTGCGGGGGCTCCTGTCCAGCAGGGGCCTGGACTCACTTTAAGGATTAGTTGTGGGATGTTTTGGGGGTTGGGAATAACAACAAATTTTCCAGCTGCCTGAATTTTGAATGGGATGTCTTCTCAAGTTTACGCTAACATAAAAGGCCCAGATCCTCAGGCCTTAATGGATCTCGAAAAAAGAGCTCTTGCACCAAGGCCTCTACTTATACATTAGAGAATGTAAAGCCGCAAACTCAAAGACCCCAGCTCCAGATTAACCGCTTACTCGGGATACCACGAAAAAATACGTGCCGTCAACTTTTGTGGGCTGTGCGGGGGTAATCCAGCAGAACCCTAGATTCACTTAATGCATTTGTGTTGCCGGTCCGGATTGATGAGACTTTTTTCCAGCCCTCAAATTTTGCACCCGGACAACATCTTCGCAAATGTGATCTTACAGTGACACTGATTCTATAGAAGTTAGATTTCATTCGGTTTTAATTTGGTTGCAAATAGATTTGCGATTGATTTTAATTCGGTTGTCAGTTGATCTTAATTCAATTTGGGCGGACTTTAGTTACAGTAAGTTTTGACATGTGGATCATGTGTTGTTTAGATCAAGTTTTGAATTGGTCGGATTCCAATTTGTTTTACTAAGGTTCCAATTGATGTTCAATGGGTTTGTAAACCGATTACAAACAAATTTCACTTGGTTTAGGTTGCATTTTAGATAGGTTTTAACTGGATTTCCATTGGTTGGAACTAAATCTTAATTGATGCCAATGAGATTCTTGACTGGTTCCGATTACATTTTCAGTGATTCCACTTTGATTTTTGATTGGCTTGTCAAATTGGATTTCAACTGATGTTGAAAACAGTAAGAATTTATTTTGAAAAAAAAGGTTATGGTTTGATGCTCAATTTGTTTCAGTTGATTGAAAAATTGATTTCAATCGGGCTTTCTAGATCTTAAACAACTTACACTTAGACTTCAGCTGGTTTCAACAACATGTAAATTGAATTTCGTTCGGTTATAACTGTTGAATAGATTTGCAAATGGTTTTAATTTGGTTTTAAATAGATTTTGATGCTAATGGTAGTGCCAGTACTAACACTAACACGAAAACGAATACCAGCTTCGAGGCTACTACCGAGATTCATGTTTGTTATGGACTTTAACTGCACAGCAAATTTTGCTTACTGGCCTGGGTGTAGAGACTTGAGCTTTGGAAGTTTGGTGCAGGATTTCGAATCACAGCTGAAGGCTTCTTACGTTTTAGGGCCCTAAACCCTAAACCCTAAACCGCGGGTTTCCGGATTTATGGGAATCACGGGGGCATGACGTGGTCCGCATAGTTGAGCCCACCTGCGACGATGCCAATTCGGATAGCATCCACTTCCTCTGCCTGAATGCTTGAGGGGATTCTAACCCCAATGTATACCCTATTATAATATAGTAGTTTCCATTTTCTTTTCCATTATCCCTATATAGCCCGAATAATATACCCCCTATATTCTATCTACTTAAGAAGGACAAAAAATGCCAACATGAAAACATGCCTAGGCAGGTAGGACAGCGTCTAAGTACTGTCGTTCAGAATGGGTTCATTAGTGCTTAGAGTTTCGAGCATCATGCATGGAAGGAAACGACCCAGCTCTTAAGATTTCAACCTACATTCTAACTCGGATTCATGGAGAGGCTGTGTGTTAGGGTTTAGGGGTTTCGGGTTGAGGGCTTGGGGGTCTAGCAAGTGCTGCATCAGAAGACTTCAGCTGACCAGTCAGACCAAATGATGTCGAGGTGTCTTGGCCTGATGTTTTGCGAAACAAACTGTTGTGCCTCTTGCGATGTACAGAAACACTCCATTGTATGGTCGACCTGCATGAACCCAGGAACGACCCACACCCACAACATGTAAACAATGCCTGCGCGACGAAAGTGAGTTCGGCTGACAAGGTGCCTAAGCAGACCTGCCGTCAAGCCCTGAAGTCCCACTAGGGTACTTTTGAGGACCGCTTTTTTGTTCCTGCACCCTTTCTGTTGCCCTGCAGATGTGGCGCAATACTGGCCTACATACTGCTACCTCCCTTGAAGCTGGAACAACCGTCGATATGGTCGCGGTACTATGTGGCGTCACATGGTGGACATATCGTACCAGCTGTAATCACGGGAGAAACCTCAATAAAACTTATCCCAGCCTCCACAAGACAGGCTTGCAAAGACAAAATACTCGTCCCTACTGCAAATGCCAACGGGACTAGCAAATGATGTGGAGCCTCCCAACCAGCTACTTCTGCACGCCTCTGTGAACGCTTCCCAAGGCATTCCAGACGTCACGCCGCGACGACTGGCCTCCTGATGATTTTTCTGAATCGTATTTTGCGAAATTGCAGTCGCCAGTGGTACCCTTGAAATAGCTTTGTCGTTAGACCGTGACGTTTACATGTAGCAATTTCTCCAGGGTGACAACTTGGCATTGGGGTTGGATATCCTGCATCGACTACGAGACTTTCGTTGGGCAATCTTCAAGATCACGGTTCTGCTTCAAGGAAAGCACGCGCTTCTGATTCAAGAATCTCCCATATTCAGAATACAGATGCATGCTGCATATGGGAATTTGCGTACTGTGGGTCCTAATACTGTAATTCCTGCTGCCACACTGAAACCCTGCTTCGGACCCCAAATCCTAGATTCTCCTGGTTGACCACATCACGCACGCTCTGGACAATGGTCTTGGGGAGCTCCTGCCAAATCCAAGAAATCCAACAAATAGCATGTGAGTCTGCAACTTTGGTTCTCAAGTTGTCATTTAAACTTTTAGATGTATGTGGTTGTCACAAAACTCATGCGAGCTGTCTCGAACAGTGCTGTCGCCATGAAAGACCATCAACGGAAGGCAGAAAAAGAGAAGAGCGCACAGTAACGCCAGGTTCCGCTCGTCTTGAAGCCTCAACGATTACGAATTTTGCGCCCTGACAATCCTCATGTAATGATAGCATGATGTGCCGCAAACCTTCTTCAAATTGAATAGGCGCCTAGATTGCGCCACGAGCCTGATGCATGTCCCCTAAAAAGCTGAACAGCAACACTGATTTTGTTTGCAAAACTTGCGTTTCCACCGCGGAGGACTCAGGCCAATGTCTCTCAAGCGGAAACGGGTCTGAGATACGAGTCAGAAAAGGCTTGAGAGAAGTGTTAACCCTCCCATTGCAGTGAATTTGCCGTGACGATTTTTATTGCACCTTGCTTGCCATACCTGACTTCCTCCAAAACCTTAGTACGACGGCCCAAAGACATCCAAAGACTCGCCAACAAAATCTTGAGGTCTGGTCGGTACCGCGTAGCGTCATCATGCAAGAATCACCCTGCATCCCAAATCAAGAACTTTCTTATCACCCATATCCCCTATAGAACCACATAGGCCTGCAAACCCGAGATCGCCCCTTTCAGGAAACTACACTGCCTGAAAAATTGCAGACATTATATTTTGTGGTCTACTTGAGGCTTCCTAGGTACCAACCGACGGGGAATCTAGGACCATCATGTTGGTAATGAATTGGTCCCCTACAATACCATAATCCCTATCATCCTCCATGCTCTTTTCCATTACTTCTCCATTGCCGGGGTATTGTCCCAAAACCCCCAAGAACCCTAAATAATCCCCATACAACTCCGGATGCACAAGCCCGAAACAGCCCCTATATGATCCCTGTCTAGCCCCACATAACCCCAAAATCCCACCAAACCTGTCCAGGTCCCGCAAGCGCCTGGGAGAGGTAGTCCGCGCAGAACGTGCCTCAAGAATTGTTGGATTATAATCCCCTTACGTAGATAGAACCTGGGGACTATGGGGATCTAATTATTACGGCATTGGGGAATTGTATACTCTACCTACTTGCCGGAAATCTATGGTTTTGGGTTAGGTATCTTTGAATTCTGGAATCTCTTTTAGGGGACTGCATTAGCTACATGTTGCTAATGCTGATACACAAAACTCCTGTATGCCAGTAATACCACAAGTACCCTTGCTATCAGGTACTTAGAACCCTACATGATTTCAAGCTTTTACCAGTCCAACTTCTGGGTCCTACATTTTGAGCCAGCCTCTGTGACCGTCGAAGATGCCCACCATGTGGCCAAGACTCTCCTTCACACGAAGAGGTTTCTGGAAATAGGACCCCAGCGACCTTAAGCGTCTAGGATGGCTTTCAAACGAAAGTACTGGGATACCAACTAAGGGTTCTTAAGGGTGTATACGAAAAGACTCATGCAGTGAGAAAAGCGCAGTTCATTCTGCGAACTCACAAGTGTGCTTAATGCATAAACAAAGGGCGACTTTGATCCTTCAAACGTGGCCCTTCTCTGCTTGAGGCCTTGACAGTAGCACAAATTACCTGTATGTACCTACTAGCTGTATACTAAAATATCTTGTAGGTAATCCTACTAAACTGCAGGTAGCTCCAACTATACCGTAGGTGACTGTTACCAAACTGTAGGTGACTTCTCCTGAATTCTAAATCATTCTACCGAGCGGCATGTAATGAAGGTTGCAGGTACTTAATGGTAATTAGTGTCTATCTGGAGCTCTGTCTTCAGGATCTTGCATGGGTTTTGGCGTGACGTTGATCTGGGGTAGCGGGGTTCAGGGTGTACCCTAAGGGTCCAAAGACCCAAATAATAGGGGTTTAGGGTCCAAATACCATTCTTATTATAGTATTTGGGCCCTAAAACCCTATTATTTGGGTCCTTGGACCCTTAGGGGTAGGGTTGCAGCGAGCGCGCTGAGAGCTCAGAGGAGCTGGTCGCCATGCATGCAATGCCATGCGCCTCATGTAAGCTATAGTCTAAACTCTTTAAAGGGGGTTATATAGGGGATTATATAGGGGACTACTATAGGGGTTATTAAGGGGGATACTAGGAGTTTAGACCATAGCTCATGTACTGCTGTTGCCGGGAGGGTGACTCCTGCTTCGGGGACTTCTAGCTAAGCCAGCATGCAGACCCCCATGACACCTTCACCGCTGTCTCCTCACCTCACATGTCCAGCAATGCGTAAGGTCCTGAAGGTCGGTGGCAATGGTCCGGTCTTCATTGACCACCTGGGCTGACTTTCTCGCGGCTTCAAAATCCTAGCGCCAAATATGGGCCCTCCCTCCATGCCAGAGCACTCAAAAAGCTGCCTGAACCTCAAGTTCCTACAACCACACAGGAAGAGCTTAAGGGCCCACGGTTCCCATCCCAGACTGATACAAGCATCTGAAATGCTTTTAGATACCGGTTCTGGCTTGCATGATTTAGAAGGTAGTATCCAAACAACGACATGAACTATGAAAAGTACGGGAATTGGCCCTAAATGCTGGGGTCCAGATGCACACGCTGTAGGGTTTAGGGTTGCGGGCCACCTATCGTGCAGCTCGTGCACGTCCTCGGGGATCGTACAAGAGTGGCTCAGTGATAGTAGTAGAAACCTTTTTTACCTTGTTTTCCCCGATGACCTAAGTACCCCAACAACAAGCAGGTGTTTTCTACGGTTCCAAACACTATGATCTGAATCCCTTAACCCTGATCCCTAAACACCATGATCTGAATCCCTAAACCCTAAACCCTAAACTTGAACTGAATAGCTTTCTGTCCTTGAAACGAAAATGTGGTTACTTGAGGCGTGAGGGTGCTCAAAACCCGAAGCTGCCCAAAGCTTGAAATCCTAAAATCCGAGTGAGCCTGTATGTTCCTGGTTACATAGGGTTTATAGGGGTTATATAAGGATATATAAGGGTCATATAGGGGTTTATAGGGGTTCATAGGGGTTTATAGGGGTTATATAAGGGTTTTCTAGGGGTCTATACGGGTTTATAGGGGTTATAACACGCCGCCATATTCCCCTTCTATCCCCTATGTGAAGCTGTACTTGTACGCAGCCGCCCTATGGCCCGTTTGGCTATCGCCGCCGCAGCTCAGCCCGACCTCAGGAGCGCTCCAAACTTGGTTTAGGGTTTGAAGGTTCAAGATGGAGGGTTTAAGGTCTAGGGTTTAGGGGTTTAACGTTAAGGTTGATAGTCCCCCTGAAGTAAATAGAATACGGGGTATATGGGGATCTTATTGTAACATACCCAAAGCCATGTTCTATCTACTTAAGGGGGACTATAGGGATCAGGGTTCAGGGCTAAGGGTATGGGGCTTAGGGTTCAAAGCTCTGGATTTAGGGCTTGGGTGTAGAGCTCAGTGTCTGGGGCCTGGGTTTCGGGTTCTTATAGAGATTCCAAGAAATTTAGGGTTTAGGGTATAAAGGGGTCTACTAGGATCATAGCGGGGCTATGAAGGGAACATATCGGGATGTTGGGGGTGAAGGATTTTTGGTGCCTTTTTAAAAATAGGAGGGGAGATCGAAGGGGCAACTGGGAATGAAATCAACGCTAAGTTGATATGGGGGCTTCCCATTTCGGGGGTACCTTTTTGGAGGTCCCCATAGTACATAAGGATTGTAGCATTTTGGGGTCTACGTTGGGGCCCCCCTACTTTGGGAAACTACCATATAGGAGTTTATAGTGATTGTGTGTAGGGGCCTAGTTTACGAGATTGAATTTAATTGAGTTTATACTATACCTATAACACTTAGGATGACATGGCATAGAGCTGATAATCATTCAGGCTTTCTACACAACCGTAAACCCAATCCTTCCGGGAAGTATGCGGAGAAGCTGTGGATTTCATGTAGGGTCTACCCTGTTTTCTCTCTGGCTATCCACCTGCCGCCTCCATGCCCTTATAACCTTTGGGTTTAAAATCAAATGGTAGTTTCCCTAAATGGTTCTCCCAAGGGCTTTCTTTCCGCGTTAATTGCGAGCAAGTCATCCGAAACCTTGCCTCGAACAAGAAGCAAGTGGAATCGTCTAGAAAACTTACCTGTGCTCAAAACGGATTCCTGCAATACTCCCTGTAATGCCCACTTGCAGGTCCATAGTCAAATCTCCACTCCGTCCTTCAACCCTAAACCCCCACTCTCCATCAAGCACCAACAAGGAAAAACCATGGCCCTTGCCCGCCTGGCTTGGTAGCGGCCGCAGCTGCACGCAAACCTCGGTTGTAGGACGGTTGCCCACGCAAGCTAGGAATCCTACCAATCCCCTCCCCTACCAATAAACCCCCAATATCATACCGTTGAAGGGGAATGTTTATTGATAACGTTATTGGGGGGTATTCTTAAGGCCCCTACACCCTAAGCGGAATAAGGGTTCGCAGGCGAAGCCCTGGGGCCTTAGGACAAAGTTGCGGGCGTGGTTCGAATCCGCGTTTAAAGCCTGGCTACAGCAGTTCATAGGCCTTCCGTAGTTTTATGCATTTTGCTGCAGGGTGCTCTAGCACTGAGCTTCTGAAGGCCAAGATGTTCTCCGAGGCCCCCTTCCTTTGGGCTTAGGGTTTAGGGTTTAGGGTTTAGGGTTTAGGATGTAGGATTTAGGGTTTAGGGTTTAGGGTTTAGGATTTAGGGTTTAGGGCATGCCAGCAACCCAGCAATGCATCAGTACAGGAAGATAGACGATACAATAAATTCATAACTTACTGGTTCTTAGCAGCGAAGAAAGGAATATACGTAATCCCTATACGATCCTCATACAAGATATTTATCTTCCCTTATTCCCTACTAAGCCCCAGTAAAATGAGGGTTGCAAGGGGGAAGAATATCTCTCTTCCCCAACAACCAGGGCTCCAAAAGTTTAAACTTTATTGTAGAGACCCCAAAAAGCAAGCCCAAAAAGGTTAAAGTTCTTCTATTGGCTAAGTAAGATATTGGGAAATCCGTCTGGCTTCTATTCTGGTCCCCTGACGTCCCTGCACCTCGGTGCTCTTGGCGTCACAGGCAGATGAGCTTGTAGCCTAAACTCCTTAAATGGGGGTTTTATAGGAAATTAATCAACTTGTATAGGGGAGTGTTCTAGGGGATATTAAGGGGGATACTAGGAGTTTAGACTATAGCTCAGATGGCTGTCTCAAAGGTGGCCCCTAACAGATGACTGTTACTTTTCAGAAGACCCAAACCCTCCTTGGGTCACTGTATGAGACCTTCTGCTAGCACATGTATACTTCTACGCCAGGGGAGCAGTAAAATTGCGAAACCGTAGACCCCAAACCCTGAACCCTAAACCTGAAGCCGCGTAAAGCAAGAAGCTGGATCTCCGGATGTGCTGGCATCCAGCATGAAATTCCTTGGCTGGTAAGGTTTAGTAGGCTGGGTTGGCCCCTAAATCCCTTTGAAAGATGTTCCTGTCCCTGCTACAGCCATTCAGGAAAATGTAAAGTATCCCAGGGCCCTACCCAGAAAGAGGTTCGCACGACAAGGGGTCCCAGAATGGACAATCAAATGGAACCGATAATGGAACATGACTAGGATTAAACAAGGCTTATAGGGATCAGGGTTTCCCAAGACGGGTGTGCACATGAGCTCTAGTCAAAAATCCTGGTATTCCCCTTTCTCATCCCCAAGTATCTAACAGTTCTTGGGTGCTTGGGATTTAAAGAAGCAGTTCTAGTATAGGTTTGTGTATAGGTTTGGGAAATACATGATTATTTGTACTTGGACCTGGCGCGTTCAAGTTGGCAAGAGGCCCGGAACCCCAAACCCTAAGAAGGGTAGAAACGCTGCTGAAATGACTCTAGCCGCACCCGTGTCCCATGCATCAGCCCGGCCGGAACCTTCGCTGCTCTGGGAAACCCGCCACAATTGGAGGGTAGCGGGGAATTGATGGTTCAGGGCTTACGGCTAAGGAGTTGGGGAAACAAGGGGCAACAGGGTTTCACGCTTTAGGCTGGTGACGACGAATGCTCTACTAAGCGTTTCAAACTATGCATACAGAGGTCCGAGTTACTTTCCATGTTTTGGAAAAATGACGGGCCAAACTGAAGGAAAAAACAAAAACGATTCACTCAACTGAAGAGGCCGTTTGGTGAACTTTCTATATCAACCACCATGCCATTTGAGCTTAGGTCGAGAGAGGCCACCATATTTTGCCCCCCAGAAATGCTTGACAGAATAACACCGCCTCAGCCAAACCCAGAAAATGCTTGGAGCTAACACCCTAAACCCTAAAAAACTTGCTGAACTCACAGCCCCAAGAGCCGGCGGCGCAACACCTCCCATGGTTGCAGCATTGCTCGGTATTCGAAGTTGCCTGGGCTGCGGCCACTGGAGATGTGTTTCAGGTTTAGGGTGGCCCTGTTCGCACCCTCTGTGTACACATATGCATGCACCCCCATATAATCCCTCTAGAATCCTTGTATACCTCACACATTATCCTTGTATACCCATAATAATTACCTGTAGATTCCTCCATGTAACCCCTCGGGGTCTGAACTGCATCTTCAAAGAGCTGATTTCAGCAATGTTGCGGTGTAGGGTTTAGGCCGTTACGGAAGCCGAAGCAACATACGTTCTCTGGACTGCCTACATGCAGGTGTGCTTCAGCGCATCAACAGGCAAACTTACTCGAATGTCTTGGCGATTTGTACCTGCCCGCGCTACTTGCCTGCGGAAGGAAAGGAGATCCATGTTCATGTGGAACTTCCTAACGTTTCAGGAAGAACGTAACTAGGGCAGACATTATACTGGCCATAGCTACAACATTCTTTGGCGGGGATTTGGGGGACATTGCACCTCCTATAGTTTCCCAGTACTGAAGCCCAACACGCTATTAACATGCCAGAGTCCTTTCTAGAATAGGTCCCCCCCCAAATGAGCCCACAAGTTTGGGAAACGCATGCTTGGGAGTTTGGACGAAGGTCTCCCAAGGCTATAGTGCGACCTCCTCTCCCAGTTCGGTACTAAACTCCAACATTTAATGCCGTTTACATGCAAGAAAGGGAAAGGATTGCTTGCAGTGCGTTTGCCGACTGTCCCGGTCAGCCAGAAGCACGCCACTCTTCCTGCGACCGTTGTACCACAGCACCTGGGCAGCAGTAGGTGAGCAACCCACGATAAAAAGCCCAGCAAACGCAAGTATTGAGAATTCTCGAACACAAAAAGCACAAGCATGAAATCATGTTTTGGCCGCCCATGGCCATGTAAGCTCTTTCTAATGCCTAGGCACTCGAGAAACAAGCCGCATTGTGCCGTTCCCTCTGCATCCCTTAACGCAGATGTTACAACAAAGGAGCAAATTCTATAGAACCTTTTTGGGTCCTGCCCCCATCCAGCAACAGTTGGATAATCTTTCTATTGTAGTTATATATAGCCCTTAACCCCTAAACCCTAAACCTTAAACCCTATTACCCTTATTATAGGCTGTTACTGGGTGGGGGTTGGACCCAAGAACCTTTCTTAGAAAGCTGCTCTGACTACAGAAAATGCTAGGTGCTTGGTATGCGCAATTGAGCTATAGTCTAAACTCCTTAAGGGGGGTTTATACACGGGATTGTATATGGGACTACTATAGGGGTTATTAAGGGGGATACTAGGAGTTTTCACTACAGCTCAATTCATACGCTACTCCTAGACATTACTGCGGCACCTCTTTATCAACCCTTCATTGCCACCCACTCTCCCCAGACTGGTTCGCAACCTTGCAAACTCTCTTCACAATCTGTGCTCCCCAAAGATGACCCCAAATTGAAAAGAAAATGTAATCCTTTTCTGAAGAGGGCCCAGGGTTTAGGGCGACAGTGCCTTACCCCAAAACTCTCTTTACCCTGGATCGCCCACCAAGCAATCTCTCTGCCACTTGAAAACGATCTCTTATGATTATGAATGCAGAGCTGTTGAACATGTGTAGGTGCTATGGTCGCGATGCCACGCCTACATTGTATAATGGGCCCACACAATATACTCGTCAAGCATATACCCTCAAACCCATTACTGCAACCGCCTCCTCTCAAGACTGAACCCCCAAGCCACCCTCCCAATAACTACACCCAAGTCAGTAGCTTTCTAACGCGGAATATTCATGATTTGGAGGGTGGGGTTCTTCGTTGTGATAGGGGGAGGGGATTAATCCTAAGCCCTAATCCCTAAACCCTTCAACCCTAAACCCCAAACATCCCTCACGCAGGCCCGGGCACAGTGCCGGTCTGCGGCCCCGCTGGAGCCTCAGCATTCTCCGTGTCCGTGGAAGGCTTCGGCTGCTTCAGCAGCTTCCCGAAATCCGGCCTGGGAGGATTCGGGGCTTAGGGTTTAGGGTTCAGGAATTCGGGTTTAGGGACCAGGGATGGGGGTTTAGGGATTTTGGATTAAGGTTCTGGGATATGATCCCAATAATGGAGAATGACATGGAAACAAACATGGAAATACACGGAAGTTAATATTTGTGTAAAGCCAGTAGGGGCTACATAACTTGCCTCGGGTTAGCAGGGAAGAAAGGGATGGAAAAGAACATGGAAACTACTCCATTATTGGGGTATAGTGAACAGGTAAGGCTCCATTCCTTCATGTAAGCAAAGGGCATATGGTACCCTAGCAGCAGGGCATATTATTGTGCGGATTTGGATCCCGACGTGAGACATGAGAGGGATGTTTGTCGCCATGAAAGCCCCCAAAAACGGATGAGCGGGTCCAAGATCCCCTGAGACCTATAATGAAAACATTGTTTAACCGTTCCTTGCGATTACACTTCAATAAACAATCTTAAGCAGAACCCTAGAAAGATAGGAGAGGTAGGGCATGTCAGTGGAATGTATGTAGGATGATGTAGGGCATTGAGGGAGCTTAGGGTTCAGGATTTTTTTTGGAGCTGGAAACCATGTTGAAAGAAATGGCTAAATGCTTGGAGAATGGGTCGAAAATGTCGAGGATTCTGGGAGGATCTACAAGGATCACAGCATAGGAGGGTGGCACTTGAAGTAAATGAGCGGCCTGGATGGCTTGGTATTTTGCAGGACTAAGGCGAAATCACTCAATTATGATGACCGGGTGGCTTGGCAACAGCACCGCTCAGCAAGTTGGCCAGTGTCGGGGGAGTAGGTGGTGGTGGAGGAGGCGGCGCAGGGGGTCGAGGGAATTGGGGTTGCATTGCTGGTATTTGGAAGGGGAAATGCATGTTGGGTGGTGCTGCCTGAAACTGTGGAAGAGGGGGTGGTTGAGGCCGGGCGAGCTCTTGAGGCGGCGGCACAGCTGCCTGTGTAGGCTCAGCTTTCGCTGGGTCTGGTGCCTCTGCTGCTGGCGCAGGTGCGGTAGGTTCGGCTTTCGGCGTTTCAGCTTTCGAAGGCTCTGCTTTCGCAGCTTCTTCCCTGGAGCCTCGTCTCAGCTCCTCCTGCTTCTGGACGCTCGACTCTGACTTCATCCTTCGAGCCCGAGCCACGGCCTCCTCGAACTCGGCCTTCTTGCGCTTCTCCGCCAGCTCAGCCTCTTTCTTCCGCCGTTCCTCCTCCTCGATTTTCCGCCTTTTCGCCTCCGCCTCTTCCCGTTCATGCTGCTCTTCGCTGGCCTTCCACCTCTCCAGCTCCTCCAGCGTGACCTCGTCATCCTCGTCGCCGTCCTCATCAGCCGACTCTGCGGCCTTCTTCCGCCACTTGGGCTCTGGCTTCGCAGGGTCGCGCCGACCCAGCGCCACAGGCTTTGGCGCGTCATCCTTCTGCTCTCGCCTTTCTTTCTCCTCCTCCTTGCGGAGGCGCTCAGCCTCAGCCTTTTTCTCGCGCCTTCTCTCTGCAGCGCGCTGCCTTTCCTCCTCCTCCTGCTCCTCCTCCTCCTTTCTGCGCTTCTCTTCCTCGAGCATCTGCTGAGCGCGTCGCTGCCGGGCTCTTAACAGCACCTCCTCCCGCTCTTTCTCCTCTGCTTCCTCTCGTGCCTTCTGCTCTGCTTTCCTCTGTTCCTCCCTCTTTTGCTTCTCCTCCAAGGTCTCCACGTCATCCTCCACAGTCACCGCCTCTGCTGGGGCTGGGGCGGGCTTAGGCTCCAGCACAGGCTTGGGCTTTTCGCGCTGGGCAAAGCGGGGGTCCACCGGCCGTTCAAGCTGCGTCTTCTTTGTGGCCGGATGTGCATAGTAGTAGGTGCCAGGCTTTGACCTGGACTCCACCCGGATCCAACCTGACGCAGTCAAGGCACATGCATGCATTCAGACTGCAGCGGCACCGTGAGTAATTACTACGTTGGCATTACCAAGAGGTCAAAACACAACCCGTAATTATCGGAGTCTCCAAAATCAAGGGTCCCCATGATATAACCAAGGCACTATAAGTAATCCTCATCAGATCATGTCCTCTTCAAAAGAGAACCCTAGGAACCCTCATATACGCACCCCCGCCACGTGCAATTTACCCTTGTGGTCGCTTCTATTCAGAAGCCCAGCTTGACTTGATCGGTTCAAGTCGACTACCTCATGGTTTCCTTTCCCACACCACCTGCCCCAGAGCCTACCCGAACCCCAGACCCTGGTAGCCAAACCCTAAGTATCCCTGCAACCCTTCAACAGTCTTGCATAAACCTATATAATCCAGGGCCCCTGAGCCCGCCTGGTGGTAGAGCATCGCGGGGGTCAGCAGCTGCCTCAATGCCGCGCCCCTTCCTCAGCTTGCGGTTGATCGTCGTTTTAGATTTTAAGGCTAGGGTTTGGAGGGTGATGAGGATTTACGGCTTTGGACTTTGGATTCGTGCGTGCGCATCTACGATTTAGGGGCTTACTTGTTTCGGATTTAACGGGTTCGGGAGGTTGGGGTTTCAGATGGTTCCAGGAGAGTCTATGTGTAGTTACGGCAGCCATTGGTGGGACAGCTGAAGAACACTTGACATCACCACGCTCGTAGGGAATAGCCTATTTTCTGGGCGCTTTGGAAATTTCAAGCCAGAAGTTTGAACCCTAAACCCAACTCTGAAGGGAAAGCAGAAACCATTGCGTCCGAGTCTTGAGCTGGAACCAAATACATAAACCCGAGAGCACGCTGTGAGATCAGCATTCCCTTGAATGGTCCCCAGCCAGATCCGCCCCCAAAGCCCTGCTGACCCCCAATTTGGGCATGTCCCGAAAAGCCTCCAGGTGTTCTGGTTTGGCAAGTCAAAATGGCGAGGCTACAACTACAAACGACCATCAAACACCCTTCGCCTCCGACTAAGGTCCTAGAATTGAACATGAGCTCTAGTCTAAACTCCTAATATCCCCCTTAACAACCCCTATCAGGCTCTCATATATAATCCCTACAAAACACCATTAAGAAGTCTAGACAATAACTCACATGCTCCCCCCGTATGTCTGAGCTGTTCTCGGAAATGAACGACATCAGCAGGCAGGGGCGGGTGTGGTGAATTACGAGCAAACATCCAACACATGGATCCTAAAAGGTGCACCGTGTACCTTCTCTTACTGGGGATTTAGTAGGGAATGTGGGAATATATTGTATGGGGATTGTATATGAGTTTTAGTCCAGACTCTTCGTATTTCGCTTAATTTCCACTATAATCATTCCCTACATAATCCTTTATATAGGCCCTTTTTTGAGGAGTGCAGACTCTAGCTCTTTTTGGGATTATATTCCCTTGTTCCCTGCTGAGTTGTGGTACCTTCCTCCAGGTCCTAATATCAAGGAGTTTTGAGTTTTACCCTTAGGGTCCTTAGGGTTTGTACCCTTGGGTTTGGGTCCATGAACCATGGAAGATGGTCCTTAGTAATGGTATTTGCGACCTCAAGCCTAAGGCCTAAGGTGACAAACATTAAGGGTACAAACTTTAAGTCTTTGACAATAACTATCCCACGCTGAGACACCATGCCAAACATAAGCTGACCTACTGGGGCTGAGTAGGGAATAAGGGAATACATTATATGTAGATGATATAGGGACTGGATTCTCGTATTCCCTACTAAGAACCAATAAGATACAGTCCCCCTGAAGTAGATAGAATATGGTTTTGGGTATATTATAATAAGATCCCGAAATACCCCACATTCTACCTACTTAAGGGAGACTATAAACCCTAAACCCTAAATAGTCGTTTCCATTTTCTTTTCCATTATCCCTACATAACCCCTATGAAACTCCTGTATTCAACTTAAGGGTGACTATTCTATCTACTTAAGGGGGACTGTAAACTGACGGAGGGCCTAGGTGCCTTCCCACAGACTGATGGCGCCCCTTTTCACCCCCTTTGAGAAGTTTCGTCTTTGTGGGGCTCTTTTGGGACTTTGTGTGGAGAAGCGAAACATCTCCATATCTCCCCTGATACCCCTAGATACTTCCTACAAAGCTCATATAGTTGAAGGGCAGTAATGTAGAAGCCAGACAAATCACCGACATGTTTCCCCTAACAGTCCCTGTAAAACTCACACAAAGGTACAATGGACGAACATTCTGTTTCTACTTTGTGTAGATTTTATCTTATGGTCTCTCACCAATATGTATTACAAAGGACCCCACATACACTCATTAATTACCAGTAATTGCCAGGAGTACAACCCTACTTTATTTAGGCCCCTGCATTGAGGGACTATAATACTATCTCCCCAAAGGTCCCGCCTGGAGGGTTTAAGGAACTAATGAGGACTATTTATATTAAAGCTTAGCAAAGCCTTTTAAACAACCAGTTTTTTTGAGGGGGAAGGTACTCATGGCGGGTAGGGGTATTGTACCCTAAACCCTAAACCTAAATCCTAAACAATTAGTAAGTTCCACATATTTCCATTTTCTCTTCCATTACCCCTATATATAGCCCTACAGATTATCCTGTAACGCCTTAGACTCTAAAAGCAGGCGGCGGGTGGTATGGTAACCCTACATCGCGCCTAGGTGCAAGTTGGGCAGCGTGCGTCGTCGCATGCTGAGGCATTACCTTTCTCCACGGGTATATAGGAATTGTCGGGATTAGATAGTGCTGTAGAAGGATTTTACGGGATGGATAGGGAGTGTATCGGGATGTAGAGTGGGCAGTATCTAGGATCTAGGGTTTGGGGAATGGAAAAAGAAAACGGAAACTACCATCGAGCTTAGGGTTAGGGCACCGAGGTAAACATGGGGAACATATAGATATATATATATATGTATATATATATGTACACATATGGAAAGGTCTATGTATAAAAGCACGCGGGATGTAGAGTGGGTGACTGTGTAGGTTTGGGGGGTTAGAGCCCTGGAGCCAATGCAAATAAAAAAATGTGGGGGGTTAAGGGTTTAGGGTTTAGGGAAGCAATTGAAAACAACGTGGAAAATGAAACGCGATCTGGGATTGTAGAGCGGTCGGCGCAGGGATCGTAATCTAACGGCCTAAGTAGAGCGAGTAATTAGGGTTTTGGGGCAGAATTCTACAGTCATGCAAGTGTCTTCTGGGAACAAATTCTTGAGACCTCTACATCATATGGGAGTTTCTCAGAACCAGGGTCCCTGGATTGGGGCTTGTGTGAGGACTGCCTGGTCTCTCAATGGTCATGGCGAGAAATTGCCAAATAAAAGCCCTGTGTTATCGCTCCCCTCCATCCCTGCACCCAATATAGAATAGCTTTTAGGCCGCATTCAGGGGGGGGGCTTCAGTGAGGCCGAGAGGAAAGTTATTTCGCTCACCATCTTGCTCAGTAGAGGGATTCTCCCGATATATTACTGTAAACCCTCCCCTCTTGACGTCTGTGTCCGACATAACCGGCAAATGGAACCCCCAACAATTCAGGGCAGAGGACACAACTTGGTTGTGCATCTAGTGTTCGCGCCGGTCTGGCATCAACTGTTGCGACCGCCTGGTCACAGTAAAGAGTGAATCGAATGAAAGAGCAGATCCCTAGTTTGGAGTACACCCCAGAAAAGCGTACAGACTTTTTCGGTATATGGTTTGATCATAAGAACCCAGGAACCAAAAGAGTATTAAAGTGTAGTACTCCAATATTGGGTGAAAGCAAACAATCCGACTACCTGCCTACTGTTTCAGGGGTTGGTTGCCCTGCTGCCATACTGACTTCCTGCCGATATGCACACCAAGATGCGTGGCCGTAGCCTGAGCCAGTGAAGTCGGCTTAGATGCAGACTGCTGCACCATGACAGCCGCTGGCTTTAACTAAGGGAAAATCAGCTATATAGGATACTGCCTGGCATCGGTTTCTACTAAACCCTCAAGACCTAAACCCTAAAGTGGGAGTGTCGGATTTGAGGAGCTGACTATTGACACGAAACCATTCAAGGCTCAGAGTTCAGCCTCCCACTGAGTAGAGAGCCGATGCTAATTAGTCTTCTGCCTCAAGCAACAGCCCAGAAATTTGAGGGGCCAAAGGGGCTTAGGACCTTCCCTCACTCTCCTCCTCCACTGCTGTCCTGTTTGCTTGTTCCCTGGGACTCTCGCTGCTGTGCATATTGCCTTTGATGTTGTCAACGTTGAGTCCTCCTCAAAGTGCACATGAAGTTGCAAGAGCAGCTGGGTATTCTGCTCCGCTTCACATGCCCCAAAATTATTATCCTTAGAACAGGGGTCCCAACAAGTGACTGCTCATGTTCACAACTCACAACCCACCCATGTAGCAGCAATGAAAAAGGTGGGCCTGAAAGCTGCAGCGGCAAGCAGGCGGTCTCTCTGGGGGGGGGGGCCCGATGGTTGAAACCATGGGCCCCTAGAATGGGCCCTCCTATATGCCCTATATGTACCCTTAAGGGTCCCTAGAATCCCCCTCAAAGGCCTAAGGACCCATGTTAGGGGCCCATACTTCTAACCTGAGACAGTGATAAGAACTGAATTCTTTTTCGGTCCACATTGGGGTTGCCCTATCTATGACAACTACCAAGAACGGGCGAGTCTACATTGTGTCAAACAGCTGTGTCATAGCACCGACATAATTATGGTACCTTAAGGGGGCCATAAAGGATAAAAGGGTGTAGGATTTAGCGCTTGGATTTGTGGTACTGTATTCAAATACATGTCGCGGGGCTCGACTTTCAGGCCTTGACCAGGGTTTTCAAACACTGCTCACCCATAAACCCTAAACCCCAAAAA
>CAJNIZ010032779.1:144799-163937 GCA_905231905.1 Symbiodinium pilosum | reverse complement strand
CCTAAACCCTAAACCGCGTTCCAGGATTGCACACTAAAAAGGTTTCCCCGTACACTAAAAGGTTTCCCCCAATATCGTCCCAAATAAGAATCCTTACATGAACCGATGGGGTCTTCAAGGCTTCCTGATAAGCATCCCTTAGCCTTGGGGTATAACCCGAGGGGTAGGGTTTAGGGATTTCCATTCTATTTTCCATTACCCTATATACCACCACATCCCCTATATACTATATACCCTATTATACTGTAGCAGTTTCTTTTCCAGTACCCTATATACCCCTACATTCCCTATTATATTGTAGCAGTTTCGATTTTCTTTTCCAGTACCCTATACACCCCTACATTCCCTATATATCCTATTTTACTGGAGCAGCTTCCATATTCTTATCCATTACCCCTATATACCCCTATATAACCCCCACAAAAAAATCCTGGAAGCGTGGGTCTGCTCTACTCATGCTTAGCAGTTTTTCTAAGTACAGACCTCGCGATGGCAATCTGGCAATCAAGGGCCGCAAGAATGAGAAGAGGGTTTTGCAGTAGATTCTTCCATGGCTATATGAGCTATAATCTGAACTCCTAATATCCCCCTCAGTAACCTCTATAGTATTCTCCTATATAATCCCCTATAGAACTCCCTTTAAGGAGTTTAGACTATATCTCATGTGTGGAATAGAAGGGGCGACCTAGCCTTAAACCCTAAACCCTCCAGAAATACTAGTTTTCTTTTATTTTCCATTATCCCAATATAACTCCGATATAACCCCTATATTACCCTAATATTACCCCAACGGGTACCTAAACCCTAAACCCTAAACCCTACACCCTAAACCCTAAATCCTAAACCTAAACCCTAAACCTAAACCCTAAATCGTAAACCCTAAACCCTTGAATTGCAAGCCCCTTGTGAAGCTCGCAGCCTCTTGGCTATTGCCATTTCGCAGGCTTGGGTCATGATTATGTGAGCCATTGTCTTAAGTCCCAGTATCCCCTTAATAACCCCTATAACAGTCCCCTATATAGCCCCCCTTGAAGGACTTTAGACTATGGCTCATGTTAAATTCCTCTTTAGGGTTTGGGGAATATTGGGTATGTATATAAAAATATATACTATATTGGGAGAATGGAAAATAAGATGGAAACTACTATTGAGAGTTTGGGGATGTATTGGGGTAATATTGGGATAATGGAAAAGAAAAATGGAGACTATCATATTAAATTAGGGTATAAGAATCTTGCTCGATACCGTTTGTGGTCTGCTTGCTTTCTGCGTGGCTGGCGCTGGGGAGCGCAAATGTGTCACATAAAGCCTGATACGCACGAGGTGCAAGCCACAAATTTCTCTAAACGGGCTGCTCTCCAGGAGCTGAAGCCAAGCTACCTTAATCAAATATGTAGTAATCGTAGGGTTTCCCTATATTGGTACCTCAGCTGAACCTCCTTAACAGCAACCGAAGAAACTATGCCCGGAGCCCTGCCGCGGAAATCACTTGTTGACACGAGAGCCCCTGCCTGACCTTCGGATGTACTAGAATACTGAAGATGCCTAAACAACGCAAAGATTCTGTATCTTGACGTCTCGTTCAGGTATCCCATACGATTAGCAAAAATCCCAAAGCCTGGAATAATCAGGGTCGTGCAAAATGTTTGGTATGCGCCATGTGAACTGAACCCCACTGGCCAAGAACCTCTGAGAACCCGTGGTTTGATCTGTAGCATGGGCTTGGGACTTTAGTTCAACTAACATATTTCTGTAGTGTGGTATGCTACCGTGCAAATTTGCTCAAAGCAAGTTCTGATTCTTCATATGCCCTTTCCTAAGCTCTACAGCCCCAAATTCCCACATCGCTGACCTAAACTCTCAACCCTGAACATCACAACGTCACAAACCCTAGTCTCTTACTGAGAACTCTAAATTCGAAGTCTGAACCCTCACTCTTGGTCATTGTTGAATATGCTTCTTGGCTGCGGCAGCAAAGGCCCTAATAGGAATACAAAATGGAATTGGAGATAGTATCCCAACTGATTAAGGAACCGGAACTCCCTAAATCCTTAACCCCCATGCCTAAGCCATCTTCCACTGTAACCTCCGGAATCTCGCCTCCTCTAAGGCGGGCCATATGTGTTCTTGCAGGGCCACTGGGTCTCTTCCTGCAAAGCAGTTCCTAACCCTGACCCTCAGGGTTTAGCGATTAGGGATCAGGGTGTAGGAGCCCTAAACTGCAAACCCGGAACGCTAAACCCCTAAACATCCCTAAACCCTGAAAACCCCGGAACCCTACACCATTAACCCTGAACTTTGTCAGATTGCGGAGCTCTGGGCTTAGAGCTGGGGTAACCAAGAAGGGGGAGCCAGGACTTCACAAAGTGACCTTCAAGGCGGGGTCTATATGAGCTATAGTCTAAACTCTTTAAGGGCTATATAGTGGGGTTATATAGGGTTTAGGGTTTAAGGTCTAAACTCTTCAAAAAGGGTTCTATAGGGTTTAGGGTCTAAACTCCTTAAAGGGGGTTACATAGGGGATTCTGTAGGGGACCACGGTAGGGCTCACAAAGGGGGATGCTAGGAGTCTAAATTATGGCTCATGTAGATCCTATTTGTGGGCATTTGGGCGAGGCTTTCGGGCAAACACAACAGGATTTTCATAGCAGGGCAGTACATGAGATGCTTGTTGGCTTAGAGTCTAGAAACTTGACCTGGCGAGTAGGGCTTAGCAAAGTTTGGGATGAGGGAGTTGGGTTTTAGGGACAACAAACCCTACAGTAGCCCCCTATACAATTTCTTTCAAAGAGTTTAGACCCTAAACCCTATATAACCCCTTATATATACATATCTATATATAGATAGATAGGGTTTAGGGTTTAAGAGGTCAGGTTCCAGGCGATCTGTTCAAGTTCTCTTTTGAATCCTCAACTCTGCCTGAATTCTGGATACAGTGGCAAGCATACACCACAGTAAGGCGCACGGTCGACTGAGTCAACTGGAACAGAGTAAGCAGAAAGAGCTGGTAGTCTCCCATTCAATAGCGGAACATCTTCGTCCCCGAAGCCGACTGCTGAAAAAGCGCTCTCCCACACTGACAGACTAAGGCAGCACTTTCAGTGGGGTGGGGCCTTTGTACGGCCTCACCCACCATGAGCAGAAGGCAGAAAGCCTGGGCGTCCGGTTGGGTCGCATACTGGAGGTAGGTCATCAATGTCGGGAGATGCTCTCATCATGTTCCTCAGAAAACTAGTTACTCTTGGATGGATTTGCAGAACTAACCAGACTTGCCTTACATACACCACCCCTATTACAAGGATCCACCGAAACAGGAGCTGGGTGTTCGGATGTCTAGGCCTTCAAGCTTCCTTATACCCATTACAACCCCTATAGGCCCTCAACAACACCTGCATAAACCCAATAGATCCGCACAAAAGCACCCTGCCTTCACCGCAAATTTGTCAAAAAAAGATGTAAATTGAAGCCCCCAAGCACATTTAAAAGCAGCCAAAAAACAATTGTTCTAAATCCTTTAAGAGTTTAGGTGAACTTTACTTACCTCATGTCAAAAAGAAATGAATGGAGGGAATGGATCCCTTGCCGTCGTTCCTGTCAGGCCCGCGAATTACAGGAGTTTCAATTCTCTTTTCCATTCCCCAGGACCCTTCTGGTACCCTTAAATAGGAGTACATGGTCCCTATTTAGGGTGTGTGTATATATATATATATAGGGTAGATGGAGGGTCTAGGCCTTTATTTGCTACACAGCGTAGATTTAGGGGTTGAGAAATCCCTTCACGCCGCTTTTTCTCGCATCTCTTCATCTGCTGGCGCGCTCGGCCTTGGCTTTGGGTGTACTAGGGTTTAGGGTGTCGGGTTGGGGTTATACTGAGAAATTCCAAATATGTGCGGGATTCGGCCATTTTCTTTGATTTGCAGCCCCCATGTTGCATTAGCTAAGGTTATGAGACATGGCCAGACTCTTCGAATGAAAGTCTTCAAAACACCCCGGGTTCGGGGCTGCTAAAGAGTGGAGATATGGAACTTGGACCCCGAATCTGGGGCCCTAGCCTGCTAGAATTTCAAGAGCTCCACGCGCCTGTAACGCTAAATAAACGGATTGTAACATGCCTGTATATACGAGGCACGAAAGCATCCCCAAACTAAGTTCCATGGGTTGAACATGGTTGAACCTTGGATCGTTGGGTGTTGCATAGGGTCACCGGTGCACTACTCGAGTTAAGCTTTCAAGCAGCAAGGTGGATCCCTTTCAGCGGCTCCTCCCACGAGATTGCAAGATGAATGCAGAGGCCTAAGCAATTAATTGGAATACGGTTTGGGAGCCCATAAGACTCCAGTTGGCTAGGTCTATGAGGGGGTTAACTTCCTGTTCATTCAGGATTCTAGATGGGTACCCCAAGAAGAGGGGCCCAAATCCTGAAAATTATTATCTTTTAAATCTAACCACGAAAAAAGCCCTAAACCCTATAACCCATAATCCCTGAATCCTAAACTCCAAGCTCTTAATCCCCAAACCCTAAAGCCTAGAACCCATAAGCCCTAAAACCCTAGACTCGGTACTCTTGCTGAAAGGCCGCGTCATAGTCAACAACCGGAGCGCAGTAGCCCCAGCGAGGAGTGTTTGGATCAAAACCTTGTCACTGGGGTTCAGGGCGTAGGGTTTAGGAGGTTCAGGGCTTGTATTGGAGAATCAAATGGAAAAGAAAATGGAACATGAAATGGAAACTGGGATCATATGGGGGATTATAGTGCCTAAATTTCCTGGGAAGTTCTTTAGGACCATGACTCTTCTTCCTTGAAATTGGACTTTAGCAGAATAAAACTGAGAATGATATCCTACAAAGATATGGGATTCATCACAACTCAGCTTCTAAATCACCATTCAGGTCAATTTAGGGTGTAGAGTCCCCCGTAAGTAGATAGAACATGGGGTGTATGAGGATCTTATTATAATATACCCAAAGCCATATTCTATCTACTTAAGGGAGACTATAGGGAGTCACTTTGTTGAACCTACAATACGGGGATTTTCGTTACCCCATCCCCTAAAAATTAGGGCCCGAGTAGTCAGGTGATAGTTGAATCCTCCATATGGCGGTTGGGGCAACTTATGTCCCATTATTATCCTAAACCCTCAATCCCTGAGCCGTACAAACTCCAATCGAGCCATAGCACTCTTCTCCCCCATATAAGCCCTCAAAACCCTAACCCCCACCAAGTGCTGAAATCTGAGGAGGCGCAATCTGCTATAACCCTGAGAGCCTAAAACCCTAAAAACCTATGGGGCCCGGATACTCACTAAGATTTATGATGCCAGATTCCTCGTATGTTGTAGTTAATAAAGTGCCGGGTACCTCCATACACCATGAAATGACATGACTAATCGCTTCCATCGGTCCAATGAAGCCTTGCGCCACAACCAGAACTTCCTGAGAGACCCTTTAACTGTCCTATATGGATGAAAAGAAACCTGATCCTGGGGATCCAAGTCTGGGGTTTTTAGTGTTTAGGGTTATAAAATCTAGATATAGCACCACTTTGGGCCCTAAAGTCTATAAGTGCCCCTCCTAAGGATCATAGAGGCGTCGTTTGAGAACTGCTGGTACTCGTTTAGGGTAGATTCCTAATTAATTAGGGACTCCCGAAATACAACGGATCCCAACTCCTTCAGAATGAGCTACAGAAAGGAACCTTCAGAGGTCTTTCAGTCTAAAAGGGTCTGTCCTATATTCAGGGGTTCCCCTACTACACCCTCTAAACTCCCCCCCCTTGGTTCACCCTGAATTAACCTTTATTGGGCTTAATTACCCTCAAGTAACCTTAATTTAAGGGGAACCTAGGGGGCGTAATATAGAGGGGGCTAAGGGGAACCAATGCTACATAGGGCCACCGAAAATCTACATGGTCCTCAGATTCCGTCATAGTACGAGCAATTGGGCATACCCATGCGCCCAGGACAAAGACGCATTGTAGATTTGCAGACCTTTAACTTTTACCTTTTGCTGAAAAAGGATACAACAACAAAGTGGGATACCCTAAGCCCTAAACCCTAAACCCATTGCCTGGTAGGAGATCTGGATCCAGGTAGCACCACTCTCTGCCGGAGACCTTTGTCTGGCTATAGCTTGGCTGGGCTCAAGGTTTTAATTGACTCCCGTGACCGTCTCCTTCGAATAACGAAACAACCATCCTCGCAATATCAAACACCCTTGTATACTAGAGCAACATATTGGGGCCTGTCTATGCCAAACCCTAAACTCCAAACCGCGATCCCAACAAGTCCGGGCTCTGAACCCTAAGAGCCTATGAATTTCATGGGTTCCCCCAGTATCCATCCACCGCATGCTGCCCAGCAGAGGTTCCATGCCTAATTACACGCAACTGGGGAGTAGCCTTGGATAGTTGGTCTTGGTCTTCTGGGAAATGTAGGGGAACCCGTAAAAACCCTAAACCCTCTATACTCTAATCGTCCCTAACCTCCTACTCAATTCTATCACCTGCGGTCGCGCAGCTCCGCTGGGCGTTGGCGCATCCGTGCCTTGGTAGCTAAGGGTTTAGAGTTTAAGGTTTAGGGTTTAGGAGGCTTTAGGTTTGAGAGGCCCTTTCAACAAGCTGCCTTTGCTGGACGGCTGGATGGGGGAGATCTTGTACCACGTGTTCTATCCGTACCCCAGGAACTGCAGCTATGGGATGGGGAGTGCCGAAATGTCTCCATCCACCGGAAAGCTGCCCATCAAGAAGGCCTACGCTTGCGCCTAAACCGTATGGGTATCCCTACTACCTGGCCGTACTTCCCCAAGGTTACCTTAATTACGCCCTCTTCTGAAGCTGGAGCTGGATGAAAACCAGCAAGACCAAAGCAAGAGTGCAAAGGGCGTGTGCTGATGAGCTGTCCCCCTTCAGTAGATAGAATATTGGGGTTATACTCTTGGGGTTATATAGGGATAATGGAAAAGAAATGGAAACTACTATATTATAATAGAAGCCAAAGTTGAAAAGAGCGAACCCCGGGGCTTCAAGACTTAGGACGAAACTTCTCTTGCATACAACAACCAGCAATCAAAAAAATCTAGGGAATACAGACTCTTATCAACGTGCTTTCTAAATATTAGCCCCGCATTCCTTAACAATTGATTTTCGAGAGGAATTCATCTTTGAAAGCCCAAGATCTGCACCAGACAGGGCACAGTTTGTGTACACATGTCGGTCTTGGACAAAGGCCGCCGCGCACAAGAAGCCATCCAGCGTCCGGCGGTGCTGCTGACGCCACTGTACCAGCGGTCTCCTGAATCATGCGGTTCCTACCTTGCCTCAAAAAAATCCCTCCAAGAATCTAGTTCCTATTGCAGCAGGGAATCCTGGAGGGTACCCTCGTGGAGGGAGGTTTGCTCACATCTGTGACTGACCCAGTTCAAGTGTTGCAGTTCGCAAATGAGGGACACCGACTAGGGCGCAGAAATTGGGGTTCATGCATGCTTTCACTGAATGACAATCTAGGTTAAGCCAAACTTGAACAAAAAGCGCAAGAAAGCTGCAATATAGCGCCTTCTTAGGATCCCGCAAGCATGACCCTTAGTCCGGAGAATTCCCCTGTAGAAAACGAGAACACTAAGGCATCCAACGCGTGAACTCTCCATGTCGTAGGTTCCTAATTTGATTCCAACAAGACATTTCAAATTCAAGCATGCTGATTATACTTAAAAACTTATATAATAGGAACCACATAATTGTCAGGCACTCCTACCACAGATCAGTACTTCTATAGCAGGCTAACCACTAACCTGCACTTACTTCTTTATTGATGTTGCAGATTCACCCCACCCAGCAAAGTTCAATATCCTCACAGTAACTGGAACATAAATTATGGGATTGCATACGCAAGGTCGGCCTTTGGCAGGAGGAGTGAACATGTCCAGGTAATTTTGCCATGTGAGGGGTTGCCGAAAATTAAGGGTTCCTTTGATGGTGTTCTCACAACAAGGATTTCAGTGTGTGTATACATGTACATATTGAGGTCTATGTTGAGGCCTGCTGCAACAAAAAAAGTATGCAAAAAACAAAAAAACACGTAGCCTAGGACGAGGTGGCCATGTAAAGACGCAGTTGGGGTCTCTGTAAACCGCTAGAAGGACAATTCCTTGAGTTGCAAGTTCCTAGTGTGATTCCACTAGAGTCTCAAATCCCTGACTCCCCAGGCGCAAAATCTGCGACAAGGGTGCTTACAACTCTTTGCATCATTTAAGCCAAGCCACAGATCCTCGTCCACGATGCTTGCAAAGGAAGCCTTTGCAACCTAGAGGAGGCCGCATGAGGACTTCACTGGCTGCAAAGCATTGCACAGGAAGGGGGGGAGGTCTAAAGCTATATGGGTGGTTGTCAAAATTACGCTCCCTTTTTGGGTCCCTATTATAATATGGCCCCTAGTATTTAGGGTACCCAAAAAAGGGCCCATAATTTTGACAACCTCCTATATACATGGCTTGCAACTTCTGATGACCTTTGAGCCCAGCGAATCCCAAAGACAACGACATTCACATAAGCTATAGTCTAAACTCCTAGTATCCCCCTTAATAACCCCTATAGTAGTTCCCTATTTAATCCCCTATATAACCCCCTTTAAGGAGTTTAGACTATAGCTCATATCTTTTGGTGGCCAAGTTTCTTGGGGGATCTGCAAACGCCTGGAGGCGTTCACATCGCACACTAGCGGTCACGCCCTGCTTTGTTCGCACGCTAGCCATTCCTGCTCATAGTGTCCATTGCCCTTCCAGGTGGAGTGGACCAGGAAGGAAGCTAAGCAAACCCTAAATCCTAAACCAGGAAGGAAGCAAATGAGAGCTCCATGTCCACCGCTGCTAAACCCCCTCCCCCTAAAATTAAACTCCCCCACACCATAACCGTAAATACATTATGTGGTATAGTAAAATATATTGGGAGTACTTAATATTACGGGGGGGTGTGCAGGGTTGAATATTCGGGGAGCGGATTATTCACACGAAGCTACCGAATGGTCTGCTAAACGTTGCCCAAAACACTGCACCCTCAAGTTACTGTTATTTAGCTTACAACTGCAAAATAGATCTCTAACGTGGTCCCTACGTAATACCCATGATCACCCCAACAGCCGGTTCCCAATTCCCAGCGAAAAAGCAGGAGTGAATAGAACCTGGGGGCAGTACATGCTTGATGCTTGCGAGGCCTGAACCCCTAAACCGCAATCCCGTCTATCACAAAAAAGCGTTTAACAAGTCTTATAAACCCTTTAAAGTATTCTTCTACGTCACGTGTAGGGTACAGCTCCCATGAAGCGGCCAAGTTGCAGCAGGCTTCCCAGTAGCCAGGACCCAGCTTTTGTCCATGCCCATGGTGTTCCTTTGTCTCGCTTAACGGCTACAATCACCCATTTGGGTTTAGGGCTTAGGGGTATGTAGGGATAGGGAGGAAAGGGAGATGGACACCACGGTATATACAGGGGTGATTACTAATTAGAGTTTAGGTTCTAGAGTTATTTAGGGGCATGCAGATGCAGGGTCAACTCCTTTATTCCCCTGCTAACGAACAGCAAGTTGTTTTGCTGCTGAAGCCGAGCGATCAGGGGCTTGAATTCCAGAGTCTGGAGTGAGGAGACTTCTTGAATTCAGGAGTTCGTTTTTCAACGAGAATCTGCTTTATGCTTCTTAAACCTGAAGGCAGGTGGTTGATCTGCAAAATTTAGCCTGCACAAAGCCGCAACTTTTGCAACGAAGCTATATAGTCAAACGATTTTTCGAAGGTGCTAAACGCTCCGCAGTGTCATACCAGTTCGCGTTCCCGCTTACCTCCTCATTGGCATTGCTCCGGCTGGAAACATGCACATTGTTGCTTCTCGGGCTCCAAAATACAAGGTGGTCATAGATCAGGACACATCAAGCAGCAGGCCCCCAACGAGGATCCCTGATTTGAGGTAGACTGATGGCAACCAACCCCCCCAAAGGATCCAAAAATGGAACCCCCAACATGACGCCATTGCTACATTGGAACCTGGGGGAGTACCGGGAGCCACTTTAGCTCCTTTGGGAAGTCATGCAGCAGATGCGACGCTGCTGAGGATAGACCCGACCAGTTTTTTTAGAGACAGAAAGTAGCATGGAGGCCAAAGCCTTGACGGTTTGAACTTTGTGGCGCATGGTGCAAAGGAACACGACATATAAATTAGGGGTATATTGGGGTTATATAGAGATTAATGGAAAATAAAGTGGAAACTACTATAATATCATAATAGGGTATATATTGGGATGAGTCCGAATCAGGTGATGTTTATCTGCTTGCGGCTGCTGCACAAGATGCAGTCGTGTCAGGACGCAAATACCCAAACTCCAATGACAATATAGGTTGGGATGTTCGTATCTACACGCAATCTTCCCGAATTGCAAGTAGCCTTTCAAGCAATTTCCAGAAACATGCATTTCTGGCCAGTCGGCGTGGTGCGAGGGTTCTACTTACATGCAAACCATGGCAGCAAGCTTCGTCTTTAAACTTTGTGAATCTGATCCTACGAGAAATCAAGCCCAGAATGTATTCGGCTGGATGTCTCAAGAAGACAGGGCTGGAAGCTTCACATGTTCTTTTGCTGTTAAGGAACTTAATTTACTCACTTTCTCCAATTCTGTTATTTACTATATATACCCATTATGGTAACTTATAAGGTCTTCTTTCCAAATTTGCTTGACCCCATTGTCCACACCAGCAAAAGCATCCACACCTCCACCCCCCCCCAAACCATCCGAGTTTCGGTCGCCACCTGGGTGGCCGTCTTCTAAGAACGCGCTTGGACGGGTCGAATTCATTCACAGTAGCTAAAAACCACTTGTCCCGCGCCATCTTCGGCCTTTTCGCACAGCACAATATCACCAAGGGGGGTTAGATGTATTTGTAGACTCTTAAGGGCGATGCATGGGATTACATTTAATTAGGAGTAACTGTCTAGAGGTTTAGGGCTTGGGCGGTTGGGGTCCAAGGGTTTAGGCCCTCAACCCTTGACTTTAGGGTCTAAAGCAGAAAAGCTGCGGCAATCCTGCCACGTATCCAGGATTCCTGAAGCCGAAGGGTGCTGACCCAAATTAGGGTTTAAGGAGACTACCATATAAGCTGTAGTCTAAACTCCTTAAAGGGGGGTTATATAGGAATTATATAGGGTAGTATTATAGGGGATATTAGGGGGGATACTAGGAGTTTAGACAATGGCTCATATGACTCTTATAGGTACTCACTATTCGGGTCCGCAACCAAAAGAAGTCACTGTCATCTTAAAGATACTCCCATGCATGTATATTGGGAATGTCCCACCCGTATATTGAATACTCCCCTTGTGGCAGGAAAATTCCTGAAGGACCTTTAGTATGGGCGGTTCAGGGTCTAGGGTCTAGGGCTTGGGGAAGGGGACTATTACCTGAGTCTTCTAACCGAATACAAAACCCCTTTGTACCTGCAGTTTCCATTTCATTCTCCGTTCTACTCCAATATATCCTTGTATCTATATGAACATAACATACACATGTATATATACATACATACATACATGTATATCCCTGTTAACTTACTCCCTGAACCCGGACCCTGCGATTAGGAGCTATATATATATATATAGCCATCATTCATAATCCCCTAAACCCCCTAAACCTCCTAAACCCTAAGCCTATTAGGACCTAAGCGGCCCATTTCCACAGCGCTCCAGCACGGGCTCCATGGCCGGAACCGCCCTGAAGTGGCGGATGCCCACTTTCCTTGGGGTTTAGGGTTTAAGGTTTAGGGTTGAAGGTTTAAGATTTAGGGCTTAGTGGGACATTCACTTCAACTCACAATATTGATTTCTATGTACGCACATATATATGTATAATGGTTGAGCTTCAAAATACACATGGGGTTTTGAAGCACAGTTGTCAGTCTATACTATCTTTTGAACTCCAGTGAAAAAATGACATGTAATCCCCTACCAAAAGTTTTACTGCCATGATTCCCAATAAACCTGCTGCAATGTCAAGTTATTTTCATGTGTCTTTACATGTAGGACTCAATCATAGGGTGATAACTGTAAAGCCTGCATAACCCATGAAAAGAACGTTGTACCACACACCCTTTCTTATCAAATGTTATGGGTTATGCCCGCCACCAAGTAATGGTGGTGTAATGGCAATATGTAGGGACCCTGAATTTAACTACCATTATCCCTTGCGGTCATTTTTCATGGGTGGGATCCAGCCTAAGCCCTAAACCCTTATAACTCTTATAACCCTTACAACTCTTGTAACCCCTATAACCCTTATGACTCATCTTATAAACCCTATAACCTGAGACCATGGAAAATGTTACTCAACAGCAACCCACTCTCGGAGCCCCTGATGTCTCCTGGCTGAAAACTAGCCGCGCCCCCTGGGCCTCACGCAATCTGACTGGACTTACGTAGGGGTTGTCCAGGGATGTGTTGGAGAGTATACCGGACATATACAATTTACATGGGTATGAAAATGTATGTATATGCAGGTATAGAAAAATATATATAGACATACGATAGAAATACATATAGGAATGCAGAGGGTTTGGCAATAATGGAAATCAAATGGAGACTGGGGTTTCATAGGGTTATACCAGGGATTGATCCCCTCTCCCAATTTTAGACTCCCCACCCCGCCCGATCTTCACTCTTCCATCTAAGAAACATTTGGCCTCAGCGATACTTTGTTGTCTTGTTTCTTGGGGGGCTGTAGTAGTACCGTAAAAGTCGAAATAGCCCGAAAGCCTTTTATGGTATGGTCTTTGGGCCCAAAACCCTTCAAATATGAATCCTTAGAGCCCTAGGGTAGGGGGAAAGGATTACTTGGAAGGGCGGGGTAGTAATTTCGTGAGTCCCCCAAAAAAACATACAATAACATTGGCTACGCCAGGAAGTGGTGAGTCTGCTCACCAGAAGGCGGAAATATCACGGAATGGAAAAAATTGGAACTGCAATAGTACTGAATGTTTGAGCCCGACAGCAACAACGAGCATTGCCTTCAAAAACAGAATTGAGCTGGAATCCCCAAACAGGAACCAAATATAGCAGGAATATAACCGGAATATACCTACTAGGGTCCTTCTATTTCACTATGTTCCTCTCATATTCTTGAGGTTCCCTGTTTGGGGGGTTCCCATTAAGGTTCGTTTTTATTCAACATGTCTGAAGCCCCGTTGGTTTAGGGTCTAGGGCTTAGGGTTTTAGGGATGTTACCTCTTCAATAATGTAGAATCAAAGAGGCATTAGCAGTGGGATGTACAGGGTTTAAGGCTCTAGGTAGGCAAAAGTATCCGCCTTAATAACCACTATAGTAGTCCCCTATAGAATCCCCTGTAGAAACCCCTTTAAGGAGCTCAGACTATAGTATAATATGAGGAGACACTAATCTCATCTTTATTGCAACTACACAGGAATGTATAATTCTACCAGGTTATAACTTGGTTTTCTCTACACTGATGCCCGTCATACCACCAACAAGCCTCAGCGCCATCAAGGGGAATATGTGAGTGTCGCGCGTGGAGCGGGTTGCCGGACACGGAGTAAACCTCAGCGATCACAAGATCATACCCTCAGCGTATAAAAATTTGGCCTCAATGAAAACCTTCTGGGGCCTGTTTGCTGTTCCAGACACGAACAAGGTTGCGTGTTCGTGGGACACCCCGGCCAACCAGGGCGAGACCTCCTTAATCTCAAAGTTTGAAGTGCCCCTTTGTGTGACGTTTGAGTGGCGGGTGAGGCTGTTTCAATAATTAAGCACCAGACCCCCCCGAAGGAAAACAAAGCTAGAATTCGTGGCCTGCGCGCGGCTGTACTACGAGAGACTGCATGTTTGCTAACCTGACTTCGATTCTTGCTGCGTACCAGGGCAGTGCAAACAGCTGCTTTTTGGATGGTTGGTTTGTGCGCAAGAAAACTACGGCCATTCGAGCTCTATAGCCCTATAGTCCCCCTTAAGTAGATAGAATATGGGGTATATGGAGATCTTATTATCACATATATACCCAGAGCCATATTCTATCTACTCAAGAGGGACTATAGAGTCTGGGCTGAACAGCATCATCAACTGGATTGAACTGCGTCCAGCAGCTGTCTGCCAGCTTTCGCCATCTTTGCTGATTTCCAGGTCAAACTTGTCCGGCTCGAACTCCCACTCGATATCCTTCAGAAGGAGTGCTTCTGGTTTGTGCCAAATGCAAAGGCACAAAAGGACCTACGTACATGTCTGTTGACTTTCGACTGATGTTGTCATTGTGTTTGGCAAAAGAAGCGGCAGCGGCGGCGGCGGCAGTTTTGGCAACGGAGTGGCGGTGGCAGTGCTGATGGTTGTAAAATCGTCTACCCTTACGTTGCTAGTGATAGTCCAGTCTAATAACGATACATTTTTAGGAAATAATGGCATTTTACGAAGTGCCTGCAGCCAAGAGTCCACTGCATTTAGTCGCGTTCGTGGAAATGAGACCCACCACGCTGCCTTGACAAGAACGCCGACAATTCATGACTCACAACAGGCCTCAGTCATCTATCCACAAGAGCCTAACCTTCACAGAGCACGTTTTTGCAGCTCCCTCCCAAACCCTAGATCCTGAAAGCTCTGCGCAGACTGAGGGCTGAGGGCCTGTGACCTTAACGTGCTGCATGCTGTAGTCGTTCTCACGCCGTGCTACTCCTAAGGAATGCTGGGCTTTCTACAGGATGCCCCTTGGCTTTCGCAAGTTAACCCTAAACCCTACAACTAATTTTCGAAAACTTCCACCTGAGATTCCAGATCTTGGAAATCGCTGGCCCAATATGTCGATGGGTTTCCATCAACCTCAGAACTTCAGAGGTTTTAAGATTTAGGGTTGGACTAAGGTTTTGTTAAAGAGCCCCATCGGAATTACATGGGGCAGTTAGGGCTACATCAAGTGGAAATGAAATTGGGCAATCATACAGAAGTTCATATTTCCAGTGTTGTATAGCTACAGGATCACATCAGGAGATTTGGGGATATATATATAGGAAAGTAGAAGAGAAAACGCGAGCTGTTAGATTATTGCGGGCTTAGGGTTCCTGGTTCATAGTTTATAGGCGGGAGGTGAGCAGGCCTCTAAGAACCCAATATCACGATCGGGACTAGAACCAGTTTCTGCCCAATCTCATGTAGATACGAACAGGTTTAATGCTCTTCAAGGCTTGCCTGCAGGCGCATGCGGCTACCATAGTCCAGCATCCTACAATGGTGTTTGACGACTAGTGCAATTGGAGACCTTGAGTTCTCACTGTGCCATTGCCGGTCCCCCAAAAAATGTCCGTAAGCCCTCGTATCCCTTCTGAATGCCCCCCAGCCCGCCTAGACCCTAAACCCCAAACCCCGGTTCCAAAACAGGTACAAGGAGCGGCGCGCTCAGCAGAATGAGCAGTATCGCCTCGTGGCAGCTGTTTATGCACTGAATCTTGCCCAGCGTGGGGTCATGTTCCAAATTCCGAGGTTGCACATAGTAGGAGACTAGGCGTAATACCAGCATCGCAGCACACAGTCAGGACATCTTATCTGAGAGGCCTGGTGGGCGTGGGCCAGGTCTGCAGGGCTAGGCAGAGGGGGCATGCAGAATAGTCGAACGCACCAAAGAAGAATTCGAGGTGGGATGAAGAGGCCCCCTCCATAGATCCGTTACAGTTATACGAGGAATGTAGGCCCATAAAATTGATAATTGCTCACCCTTCTACATTACTAACTTTGAGTCAGCCAGGCCCTGTAACTTGCAACGGCCAATGCATGCAACCCAGTTCTCTCTCCTACGCATTCACTTGAACTGGAGGAAACTCCCCCAAATGGAGCCTAAGCCGTACAACCCTAAAGCCCAAAAACGCTAAAACCATCGACCCTAAAACCGTAAAACCCTAAAAAACCGTAACACCCTAAAACCTAAACACTAAAACCCTAGAACCCTAGAACCCTAGAACCCCAAACCCTAAAACCAGAAAACCTAAATCCCTAAAATCCTAAACCCCCCCCAAAAACCACCCAAACCCCAAGAACCCCAAAAAACCTACCGGACCCTACGTTCCAGGATCCTACCCACTGCTGCAAGGATGCTCTCAGAAGTGGATTCCTTGGGTTTAAGACAAAAGGGTTTCCCAACATGATATGGGTTTGGGTTTTGGGTTTAGGATTTAGGATTTAGGGCTTAGGATTTGGATTCCTTGGGCTAAAAACTGGGATGATGGAAAGTAAATGGGAAACTATAAGGATTATAGGGATTATGTAGAGGCTATATAAGGATTATCGGGGCTATAAAGAGGATATATAGGATTTTGGGGGGATTATAGGGGTTATACAAGGTTTTTACTGGGCGTATTATATCAGGGTTTCTCAAAATGATATGGGTTTAGGGCTTAGGATTCATGTACGGTTTGGGAGTTCAGGAATTCTAAAACATAATGGCTTCCCAACATGATATGGGCTTAGGATTTAGGGTCTCCCAAAATTAGGGGTACCCTTTTGGAGGTCCCTATAGTAAGGACAATCGTTTTGGGTGTCTATATTGGGGTCCCCCTATTTCGGGAAATCACCAGATGGTCAAGGGTGACCATGGGACTATTGAAGGACTACTGGGTAGGGATGATGTAGGGTTTGAATATGGATTATGTACAAGACATGTACTGCAATCCCCGTAGACCTATAACAAAAAGAGTATATATAATAGTCAACAAAATAAGTCCTGAGGAAATAAGAGTAGAGGGTTTAGAGATATCACTTAGGTGGACCCCCCACCCAGTAATAGTGACTATAGGGGATAATAGGGCTTATATTAGGGTCCTCTTATACTCCTGTTATACCACTATTACAGGGTGGGGGGTCCTCCTAAGATATCACCCAAATAATGGGCTGGGGCCTTTGGCCTGACACGGGCTTTTCAGAAAATAGTCTCTAGGAAATGATCTAGGCTGCGAAAAGGTGTGAGAGGGCCCGAAAAACTTTCGATGCAACTTCGGCAGTAAGAAGCCGGAATATTGGCTACCCCAGTCCCCCCAAACTCGGACACTATTAGAGATATATGGTAGTTATGGGATGCTAATTTGGAGGGTCGGGGCTACCAAAACCCTCTATCGTAATCCCCTACATGACCCCAGTTTCCATCTCATGTTCCATGTTTCTTTTACATTGGATTTTTCTTTCTTGAAATAATATCTTCAAAGACTGCAGAAATCCTATAACACCCCAGGTAAACCCTTGAAATTTCTCTACCGTCCCGATATAAGGCCCCAATAACCCTACTCTGTCCCATATATCCGTTGCAAAATCCCTAAACTCTAAACCCCTACCTGCAGTACTCCCATGGTCACACTTGACCATCCCTCCGGCGAGTTCTAGACCAAGGATGAGCAGCCCAAACATGCAGAGATTGTCTAGGGCTTAGGCTATAGGATGTTGGGATTTTTGATTTCGCATTAAGCTTCTGGGGCTTCAGGCACCGTAGGTTCACCTACAGATCAACCTTCAAGTAAACCGAAAACCTTCTGAGTGATGCATCTATGTAAGCCATTGTCTAAATTCCTAGTACCCCCCTTAATAACCCTTATAGTAGTCCCCTATATAACCCCCTTTAAGGAGTTTAGACTATAGCTCATGTGAAAATCATTGCCCGAACCTATAGCATTCATCAACGGGATCCTTGAGCGTAATCTCACTGCACTCCGAACGGTGAGAGACTCTTACAGGCTTGGGCATTATCCAACTCCAGGCAGGCATGCTAGGTTGCTGTTAAGGAACTTAAATTAAGTTACCATAATGGGTATATATAGTAGATTCTAGGGTTTCCCCAATATGGTAACTTAATTTAAATCATTGAAAGAGATCGTACACGACTACCGGACCTGATCAGAAATTGAGGATTTCCCTACCTAAATCCAACTCATCTACAAAGATTCTGCGGCCTGCCCCCTCGCGGAGTCCAGGGTGGGATCATCCGCGAAGGTGGCCCCCGGGTGGACTGCAAGACAATGTCCTCTCGAAAGTTTTGTGCACATGCACAATGATGTTGCATGGCCTGCATACAAACTACTCTAGATCATCCCTCAAGATGTCCGTAACTCTACGATTACTGTTTAACTTCTCACGTGATGATTAATGTCCCTCCAAGATGTTACAAAAACCCTTTCGTTAACCCTTCCAAGCCTCAAAAGCAAAGAAAAGAGCAAGCTCGATTAGAATAGGCTAGGACCCACCACCCTGTCATAGTGGTATAATAGGAATACAATAGGACCCTAATATAATCCTTATTATCCCGTATAGTCACCATTACAGGGTGGGGGGTCCACCTAAAGAATGGGGTTCAGGGCATATTGTACGAACTTTATGGAATCAGGACAAATGATTTTGCTTCTACAAAGCAGTCCAATATTCTTAATCCTCCTTCGCACCGTGCTCCTGTTCAATCCGCTTAGACCTACCGTAATACTCTCGCTCGCAAAAGTTCCCTTGGATTATACTATAATACGAATGATCGTTGGCGGGATAAGAGTCCTGCCCCATCTTCACCAAGTTGGATTTGGTTTTTGCCCGTCAGCTGCCACGCCTGCCGTGGGCGAAGAGTTTGAAAGTCGACCCTACAGAACCGACCCATTTACGGTTCTGTCAGTGATATTTACCACCCCCACCCCCCCAAATGAGGGGTAGTGTGTTCATAACCTCCTTGGTGGCCCTGAGACTACAATCTCGCGACCTACAAGGTTAAAAGCAATATGAGCAGCGCCTACTTCCGGGGCTTTGAGTTTAGGGTTTAGACTTCGAGAAGCTTGTGTTGAGATCCCTGCGCGAAGCTCATGGTGCAAACATCGCGGGTCCTTATCAATTGAAGCCCTGGTCCGTAGGGAATCCATTCCCACAACATAGACCTCCCATACTACCCGTTGGTAATACTGCCCACCTGCAAAAGGGGTCTGCCTGGAGGTTGAGGATTTTGCAGAGTAGGATGTTTGTCCGGGTCTTTGTTGTATATATATATATGTACATAAACACACAGACATATATATATATATATGGTACCCCCCCCCTCAAAAACCTACATTTTAATATACCTTGTAGCATTTGCCATAACCATAAGACAAAACGTAACCCAATCTT
>CAJNIZ010032779.1:123276-144699 GCA_905231905.1 Symbiodinium pilosum | reverse complement strand
GCTGCATCACTCTTCGCTGGTGCTGTGCTTTTTGAGGTGATGCTGGGATGGGTGTTTCACGCACGGTTTAGGTTGGGTACTGCCCCCCCTCAGTAACAGTTGGATAATAAGTATAATATGGTTATATGTAGCCCTTAATAGGACCCCTAATATAGACTGTTACTGGGAGGGGGCAGTACCCAAGGTTTAGGGTTTAGGGTTCAGGGTTGGGGATGCATCTAGGGGTTATATTGGGGTTATCAAGTTAAGCCATAAAGGTAAACTAAGGTTTAAAGGTTAGGGCTTCGGGTTTTAAAGGTTTTGGGCTTAGGGGTTTATAGGTTATGTAGGGTTATAAAAGGCCAGGGCAGCCCCAACATAAACCCCCCAAATTACCTTAACTGTTGGAAACTCCCATTATGGGGGATGGGTTCTGGGTTTAGGGGTTTAGGGTTGAGGGTTTGGGGTTTAGGGTTTGGGGAGGTACATAAGTAGCATTATGTAGTGTGCAACCGAACATGACATGGATTCTAGGTCGAGGGCTTGTTTGGGGAGCTTAGTGTTGTTGAGTCTTCGGGGCTTCTTCAACTAAAACAGGGTTTTGGAGACAATGCAGTGGAGAAATGTCAGGCCTGGACTAGGGTTTTTTGGGGGTGGAGTTTCTCAAGGGATTTTTCCGGTCCCTCATAACAAAATTCTAGAGATATGCATGGTTTAGGGCTGAGGGTTCGACGGCTTCAACACGGGGGCCCTTGCGGCATCCGGGATTCTATGGGGATTAGCGAGGAATTGGGCGTCCGTGTCAAGGATTTGAGAGAAGCGATCCTGTCATCTTGAATAAGCTCCCACATGTCGGGGGGGAATGGATTACACGGCTAAGGGGTGGGGCTCGAATATGGAAGTGGGTTCTAAAGGGCTCCAACGGCTCCTCCCACCCAATGCAGGGGTCAGAGCTGGAAATCCAGGATCAAGGGCTCAGGCTCAATTAGGATCTACGGCCTGACAAGGCAGGCCGCCAAAACACATCATAACTTGTGTAATCCCATCACAGTGGGTCCCAACCTATGTCCTGCTGCTACAGTAGAGTAAAGAGCCGGTGCGCAACGCTTTCTCCTGTGTAGCATCACGTCTGGCATGCTGCCTCTTTCAGCGCTTGCCTTGTGCAGCTGTTGGGCTCTCGGACTTGGGGGCGGAGTTTGAGGACTTTGCTAGGATGGGCCATAATTCCCTTCCAGGACTGAGAGCAGGACAGAAAAAGGGCTCATGAAAACTTATTCCTCAAATACTCTGATCTCTGGCCTTGTCTAGAATTTGGACGCTTGGGACCCTCACAATGTCCCTGGCCCGCAGAAGCACCGTTTTGAGGGTTCCTGATACTGCTGACAAAATTTTGGGAGGTTTCACGTAGCCTCCGTGTAAAGAACCGCGTATGAAAGCACAACTCTTAATTTCCCCCGGTTCAACCGAGCAAAAAAGAGAAACAGAAAGAATTTATCAAGATGCCCTTGCCTGGGGTTTAGCGTGTAATATAGAGTTTGGGCTTAGGGTTCAGGCTGTGGGTTTAACAGTTTAGGGCTTGGGGAACCCTGCGGCCTCACTGGTCTGTTGGACCTGACTATTTCTCGCTGAACCACCAACGCAAAAGCGCAGAAATCAGGAGTGCAAACAATTCGTTACAGCTGTGGGCAAACATTCAGGAAAAGCTCAACAAACCAAAGGACTTACGAAATCTGAAACAGAAGCAGCAGCAGCGGCGGCGGCGGCGGCAGCGGCAGCGGCAGCGGCAGCGTGGAAAACAGCTCTCCAAGTTTCTTCCCTCAATTCATTCCAAACCCTCGATACAATACGAAAAAGACTTTGAGAAACCATGTTGTGAAAGTTGCCAACAGGAGAAGCTTTCATGGCGCAAAGAGGAGTCAAGTAACGGGGAGGGAATGCTTTCATTCAAGAGCCAGGAACGAAAAGCTTCACTTCATGGCTTCTGGGGGGAACAGCTCTAACTCTAGCAATAAACGTGTTCCGAGCACTGGGAACTTTCATTGTATGCCATTACGAGGGAGAAACTGACCTAAATCCTTAGCCCCACACCCTAGGCCCCGAACACCACAAGACCTGGAAGTCCTCAATACAGGCAGGTCACACGTGCCGCTTTGACGTTTCGATGTGTTGCATGATGCTGGGCAGGCTGCTGAAATCGCGTACACACACCGCACAGCGAAAGGTGCCGTTCCCCACATCGTTCACAAACGGTGCCTGCAAGTTGCACAGGCGCTGGCGCTTGGTAGGTCCACAGAACCAGGAATCATTTGCGAGTACAAAATAGCTGGCCCCCACTTACACCCTGAGCACCAGGCGGCACAAAAAAAAACTTTACGCAAGGCGTCCCATCAGGTTAGGATTTAGGGTTTGGATGTTCTTTTACGGGTTTAGGGTTACCTCTTGACGCCTCCGCCTGGCACTAGTAATATATTCACAGGCAGGATACCCGGAATACGAGCCCTATCTCCGAGAAACTTACAGCTCCTATGAAGACATCATTACTACTATAATTACTATTATTCCTGTTCTTCCTGTTATTGCTGTATTACTCTTATTCCTAGTATTACTGTTATATTACTGTCATTACTATTATATTATATCTATACATCATCCTTACAGTCCCCCAACTCGAAGCTGCTGTGGCCGTACCCGTGGTGGATCCCTGTAACAAGTAACAATCTCCATAGTGCCTCTCTTCTAGGTTCCCCACCAACCCCCAAAGAATGAGGGTATCCTGTTTCCTAATGTTCCACTTTAGTAAGGAGATCCCAAGATAAAAAGGGAAAAAGGGTACTACTGGGGTAATTAGTTTTGCTGGTACACGTACCTATGTACTATGTTCACTTCTGCCGGAAGAACCTGGGAGTAAAAGGTGGCCTTACGATGTCGAAGTTTCAGGTTTGTTTCTCAGATGCACTGGTGCTGCAGGGATGCCCCATCTTGCCAGGACTGCTGTAGTCTTCCACAATAGATAGGTACCCGTTGGGGTAATATTAGGGTCATATTGGGGTTTGATCAGCATACGGCAAAATAAAATGGAAACTACTATATTGTGTTTGAAGCCCTTAGTACCATGCTGCGACTATCACTACGAATGCCAAGGAAGCCACGAGGATCTACAGAAACCACACCGCCGATATAGATATCCATCCCCAAACCCTAAACCCCTGAATCCCAAACCCTAAACCTCCCTGAACCCTATAGATCTCTATCTATCCACCTATAGTCTCCCTTAAGTAGATAGAATGTGGGGTAAGTGAGGATCTTGTTATAATATGCCTAAAGCCATATTCTATCTACTTAAGGGGGACTATATCCCTAAGCCCTCAGCACTAAGCCCCTAAGCCACCTATAGATCTGCACATATTGCCCTTTGAGCTACTCGCCGCAAACCTCAAGCCTAGCACATCCCCGTACGAAAGGACCTACGGAAGAATGCGCTGCACAACCGTACAGGGGCGTTTCCCAAAAACTAGAGGGGCCATTTGGGGGAGGGTCCCCACAACGAGGACCATAGCATTTTGGGGTCTATATCGGGGTCCCCTTGTTTAGGGAAGCTACCACATGAGGTATAGTCTAAACTCACTCCTAATATCCCCCTTAATAGCCCCTATACTACTCCCCTGAACAATCCCCTATATAACCCCCTTTAAGGAGTTTAGACCAAAACCCTTACCTCATCTTGAACAGCTCCTATGGTTCACCTGAATTCCTGAAGCAGCACCAGCACAGGGCGCCAACCCTAAATCAAACCCAAAACCCCCTAACCCAAAACCCTAAAGCCGTAAACCCGAAACCCTAAAGCCGTAAACCCTCTAAACCCCCCCGAAATAGGCGTGAACTTAACTTCCAAGCCGCAATCTGGACCGTCAGGAAGGAAAAAACACATCGAAGGATGTCTTCGTGAAACTCAGGAAGGCCCGGGTACCTGGATTTAGGGCTTAGGGGTTAGGGTTTGGGGTTCAGGGTTGGAGGTTCTGGATTAGGGGGTTGGGGATAAGGGTTTCGGGGGTAGGGTTTGGGGTTTAGCGGTTACGGATCATGGTTTAGGGTTAGGGCTATGGATTGTATGGGGTTAGATGAGCCATATCTAAACTCCTTACAGGGGATTATACAAGGGATTATGTAGGAGACTACTATAGGGGTTGCTAAGGGGGATACTGGAAGTTTAGACTACGGTTAATTTATGGTTTAGGGGCATTACCCCGTATAGTGGAAAATCTACTACCTGAACCCTTTACCCTAATCCCCTGTATACCCTACACCCCATTCAGGACGGCTTGCTTGTTGCAAGCTGTGTCTCATTCTCTTACCTAAACTAGCATGACCCTTCAACCCTGAAACCTCCAAGACCATCTTTCGAAAGGACAGCCCCCAAGAAGGACCCCTCGTTGTTGGGATCCCCAATTGGGAGTTTCTCAAAACAATCCCTACGGAACCCTTACTGAGTGGTACTTTAAAAGGCCCTCACAACTATTCATGAATGAGTGGTACTTTAAAAGGCCCTCACAACTATTCATGAATATCTTTTCTTATACAACAATAAAGGAAACTCATAATGATACCAAGCATAATTCTCCTATGATCCCTTCATACGGCTGGAGTCCCGATAGGTGCCCCTAAGCCCTAAACCCCAAGCCCTAAACCTTAATCCTTGATAGAAGGACCCCCAACAGGAGGTTAGTTCTGGGATGACGGTTGCTTTTAATGGCTGCTACGTCCCTTATAGGGCGTAAAACTATATACATAGTGCAAGAGCCTGAATAGTTTGGGTTTAGGGCTGAGGTTTTAAGGTTGAGGTACCCTTGAATTGCCACTATTGTACAAGGAAACTATGACCATAATATTCAAGCTTCTGCAATAAGCATCTAGCTGGGGGCAAACCGCATGGTAGCTAGTGGCAAGGTACCGAGCTTCCGGTATTAAGCCTTTATCCTTAGGATTTAAGGTTGAAGGTTTAGGGTTTAAGCCCCTGTTGGGCTACTAGTTTTTCCATTTTCCTGATTCGTGTCTATTAAGATCTGATATGGTATATTCTCTGCTCGGATATAGCTTAAAATCAAGATCTGTATTCAACGGTGGGATACCATGAAAAGTCATGCTCTTTATTGGGATGCTATTACAACGTAGTCTATCCTACACCCTTGATTCTCACACCCTATGACTTCTGGTTCTTTACATAAGTCAGAACCAAATGGGCTATTAGTATGTTTCAGGCTTCTAGTTCCTTCTTCAAGTAGATTCAAACTCTGTGTTTTTATTGGGCTTTGTGATATGACACCCTAAACCCTAAAAACCCAAACTCTAAATCCTAAACCTTAAACCCTAAATGACACCTTTCTAGGGGATCTGAGACCTTGGATACTGCAGAAGATTCCTAAACAGACTCTCTCAAGATGATGCCCTACTGATATATTGAGGATCAGCGATCTTGTGGGACCTTCGTTTTGGGGTTTAGAGTTTAGGGTTGGGAGTTTTAGGGTTTTGGGGTCCAGGGTTTACGGTCTTAGGGTTTAGGGGCTGTTGGCAATCTTTATGCCAAGGAGCCTACGCTTCGGGGTATAGAAGAGAAATACACCCCAAATCCTTGCCCCACAAGGCCTTGCCACTGACTCTTAACAAAAGGAATCACACTGCTGGACACCAGTGAGATGCGCAGGGCAATTCGTTACACTACGCCTACTCAACTCTAGTATTTCAAGTTTAATATCATGGCCTCTTTGAACAAGAAGCCCCGGCCATGGAAACCCCGAAAACAACTGAGCCAAAGCGCTCCCTTCAGGGAGATCCTCAACCTGTACCAATCTCCATGTCTATAATTAAGCCTGCCTGCAACCCTAAACCACATCTGCTTTAACTTAACCCTTCTCTGCGAACCCCGAAGCCCCCTGCTCTAAGCCCAACCCTAATCTCTAAACCCTGCCCTAAATCCGAACCCTTACCCCCACCCCCCAACCCCTACTCTTCAAACACCTTAAACACTGCTCAACATCCCTAAACCCTGAACCCTAAAACATACGGATCGGGTGCTCTCCGGAGAAGGCCATGATCAAGGCAAAGCGATTTTCCAAGGGTAGGCTCTTGGCCACCTGCAGGATGTAGGGTTAAGGGTGGTTTAGGGTTTTATAGGGTTAGATAATAGGGCTTTATGGGGATATAAAGGGTTCTATACGGTTTTTGGGCGTAAGCAACTTCTCCAGTAGAACCAAGGAGGGGCTATAGCACTAAAGATTTGAACCTGGGCATAACATCCGTACTGTCTTAGCTCGGTTCTTTCGGCTTCAAGTTTGCAGGTATGGGGCACTCTAAATCCTTAACCCTAAACCGCGGCTTTTCTCGCTTCATGGTTTCCCCTTGTGCTTTGAGAGAAAGGGAGCCACCTGCGGAGCTTTAGCATTGTCCTCTTTTGCTTGCACTGGTTTGTTTAAGGTTCAGGGTGAAAGATTTGAGGTCAGGGCTTCAAAAGGTTTATGTTGGGGTCTACATTGGAGTCCCCCCATCTACGGAAACTACACCTCCCTGTTGCTGTTCATCAAAACTCGTCCTGCCCGAAAAAATCAGTAAGGCACCCTCGTCAGTCATGTATATGTGAGCTATAGTCTAAACTCCTAGTATCCCCCTTAATAACCCCTATAATAGTCCCATATATAATCCCCTATATAACCCCCTTTAAGGAGTTTAGACTATAGCTCATGTGGGGGAAGGCAGGAGCTTGGATGGTTTTAATGTCTGACCCTGCGGGGATCAATGAAAAAGTGCAGGCTGCGTTCTGCCAGGATCCCAAAACCGAAACACATCAAAGAGGGTCCCCTATCGTCGGCATGGAAAACCAATTATTTAGGGCCTCCTCAATAAAGGAGGTCCAACATTAAGGTAGTGTGCGCCGGGTGAGGAGTAGTATCGTCTAAGATAATAACCTAAGCCCCATATATCCGTTTTATCCCAACTACCCCCCAATAACTTTATAGGCCCTTCAAGCCTTCAACCGGTCTTGAAGGATTGCAATGAACCCCAAACCCTAAACCCTAAACCCTAAACCCTCCTCGGTCTCAGAGGGCCCCCGCTCCAAATGCAGGGCGAAACCAGCGCAGCCTTTGCAGACGGGCTCCTGAGACTCAAGGGGCGCAAGAAGGGGTTAAAGGATGACATAGGGATTATGTAGGATTCTTGCGCTCTCATTAAGATACTATAATATACCATAATATACCATAATACACCATAATATAATATAAACTATAATAGGTCAATCTTAGGAGATCTTCACCTTGCTACCGCAAGCTGCATGTTCGCCGCGTTTTTGATGCACAACCTGCTCACGCTTACAATGCCACATAACCAAGTTTCTCAGGATTGCCGTCCAGATCTACATAATTCTGTCGATTCCAGTCAACAAAACAAAAACGCTGGAGCCGAAACTAAAAGCCTCCGCGGTTACTACTATAATATACCATAATCATGCTGTAATAAACTAGAATATACTATAATAGACGATCATTGACATTCTGGGGCTTCGACTTTAAGGGCTGCGAGCTCGGGCCTTAGGGTTCAAGGGATAGAGTAGTGTCAGATTTAAGAGTTAGGGTCTGAGGATGTAGGTTTAGGGCTTAGGGGTAGGCTTGGGGATTTGAGGCTTTTAATATGGACCTCTGATGATCAAACTGCATCTCTATGCTTGTATCCCTAAACCTTACACCAAGGTCCATATCCATTCCGGCGCTTGCTTTTGGGACTTTGGTCTTGGGGCTTCTTAGGGTTTAGGGATGTGGGAGTTTAGGGGTTCAGGGGTTTAGGGTTTAGGAACAGGGTGCTGATGGAAGCTGGACGAGCAGAACACCTGTACTCACACACGAGTCATCATCAGCCATTCAGGCTGTTTCCAATCTTCCATTTCAGAACTTGAGCTTCAGGGGCTGGTGATGTAAAGCGCGAAATGTGAATAGCTTGTATGTGCAGAACTAACAGCCCCTTAAGGGAAGATTGGGCCCCAGTCATGTTGGAGCATGAAGAAAGCTAGAACCCTTAACCCTATGCATTCTGATTGTGCCTTTGGTTGGCCCAAACCGTATGAGCCATAGTCTACACTCCTAGTCTCCCCCTTAATAATCCCTATAATACTCCCTCATAGAATCCCCCATCTAACCCCCTTTAAGGAGTTTAGGCTGTGGCTCGTATTGATCCTTCAAGAGGAGGTTACCGCCCGGCAAAATGCCGCTGGAGTCTTGCTAGAAGCTGATTGGCTTTAGGTCACTCCCCTTACAGTAGCCGTTGCCACAAGAGGTAACTGGAGTTTTAGTAGCCCCTTCAGTAAGACCCGGTCAAGGACAGGTACTATAAGGGGTAATGACCCAAGATCTAGTGTCCCGATTTAAGATCGTTCTTATCCGAGGTCCCAATCTTAGCCCAAGCCTTGGCTTGCCACCGCCACCAGACCCTGAACCGGATACCTTCATTTTACCCTGTAGAACTTCACCAAACCCTAGACCTGAAGTAAGCCCAACAAAAACAACCCTCCAACCCTCCGGTAGACTGTCGGATCCCTGTATAACCCTGAGTAAGCCCTAGACAACCTGGTTTCCATCCCTACATAATGTGTGCACATTATGGTTTAGGGTTTAGGGTTTAGGGTCTAGGGTGATAGGGTGGGTTCCCCAGTAACCTGTTAATAACAAGGGTACCTTTTTTTTTTAATGTTCAGATCTAATAAGGAGACCCCAAAACAAAAAGGGAAAAAGGATACTACCGGGGTACCTAGATCCCCAAACCAAATATAACCCCTACATGACCCTAATGTATACCCCAATGTTTACCCTATATAACCCTAATATATACCTTAGGAGGACCTCCACGCTGTAATAGTGGTATAATAGGAATATAAGAGGACCCTAATATAGTTACTACTATCCCTTATAGTCACTATTACAGGGTGGGGGGTCCACCTAATATATACCATGCATGGTATACGATGCATGGTATACGGAGCCAAGATTCCCTCCGGCGCGCTTCGCTTGCCCACTTCAGCTGCCCCGAACTAAAGGACCGAGGATTCTGGCAGGGCGAGCAGGTGTTTACGGGATCCTGCTTAGGATACTATGAACAATTCTAGCCTTCTCATTATTGGGCGCGAATGGAATGAGGGTGTAAAAAAAAGCTGAATCCAACAATGCCCTAGCTTGAGGGGGACTGGCAAGCATTAAAACAAAAGCATCTACAACTTCTGGTAGCGCTTCTAGATTAGCGGATTCAAGGGCTTAAGGTCGAGGATTTTGCCGTTGATGGAACGGTTGTGGGATTCAGCATTTGGAGCTTCAGAGCTGCTAAATTTTTCAAGAAAGGGAATCTGGGGGTTTCCCAAAGTTGGGGGTACCTTGTTGGGGGTACCCTTGATGAAGATTATAGTATTTGGGGGGTCTATATTGGGGTCCCTCTATTCTGGAAATTACCATCTACTGTAAACATTGGTCTTGGGTTGTTGCGCAGGATAGTGTGCATCTGCAGCTGTCGAGCAACCTTCAGACGCAACCCTGAAGTTAAGGCCCACCAAAATATATTTACAGGCTGGTGTTTAAACCTCTCCAATATAACCCCAATATAACCCCAATATAACCCCAATATAACCCCAATATGACCCTAATATGACCCTAATATAACCCCAATATGACCCCCTAAGATTGCCCTAGGCCATAAACCCTTGAACACATGGTTTGCGCACGCCAGGCTTGGAATTTGTTGTTTGGCGTTCTTTTTCTGGGGAGGGGTCTCAAAACAAAGGATTTTTCGATCTTGGGGTAGACTAAGAGGACCCCAGGCTGTTGATCCCCTACTTGGTTTCTACACCGCATTCTGGCCACGATTTCTTTTTTTGGAGGGGGTGGGTAAAATTGTAAGTCCGGGCTCTCAGCTTTAGAGATACTAGTAGAGGGCCCAGAGCTGGCACATCGGGATTCCTATTGTAAATAAATGCTTCCTAACCTTCCTACTCGGAGGGTCAGGGGCTGCTAAATAGGTATACGTATACCCCCTAAGAGACATATAGGAACACAGCTTATACTACCCGTTGTATTAAAACACTCACTCACCAAGTCCGCAGGGCCCATGACCCTCCAAAGTTCAGACCACGCCTTCCAGCGTGTGCAGTACCGGCACCGGTACAAGCCGTCGTCCTCCTCAGCTTCCCGTAAGGGGTACGTGAGGTTTAGGGTTACAGGATACACCCCCAACAACTAAGGAGAATCAAATGGAAAAGAACATGAAAATGAAAGGAAACCTAGGGAGGGTTCTCTACTAGGCTTCCAGGCTTAGAACTACGACTCGGGTCTAGGACTTCGGGATCGGGATGGTAGGCCCTGTACAACCACTACATACCCCTCTCATCTTCCATGTGTTATGCATTTGGTTCCCCATGTCTCCAAGTAGTCTAGGTAGGAGTGCTTATGGAAAAAACTTGCGGACGGCGCCATCCCGCTTTGAAGACGAAGATGCCGGCTTTAGGGTCTAGGGCCACACCTGGATCCCACACTTGTCCGACCTGAATGGAAGATATCCAAACACCCTCTTCTAATTGTTTAGCCCACTAAAGTAGACTAGGCAGGCAAGGTGATTCCGGTGACCTCCGGGACTACAGGCACCAACAGCCTGAAAAAAATGAAAGTTGCCGACAATTGACTCCAAAAAAGGGCTCCCATCTTCCGAGGCTGTCAAAGATGTTGACTTGAGGGCGGATGAGCCATAATCTAAACTCCTTGATGGGGGTTATATAAAGGATTATGTAGAAACTACTGCGGGGGACTTTAAGGGGAATACTACGAACTAGACCATGGCTCCTATTGTGGATATTTCTGAAAACAAGCTGTCCCGCTACTCCAACAGATGGCTTTTTCTAGAAACACTTCGTTAGAGGTGAAAGACGGCGTCTGAGTCTTGTTCAGAAAGTTCGATATAGAAACTTGGCTAAGCCCATCTGGAGCACTGACAAGAGCATCCAAAGATTGCAGACAGGCTGCAAACACCGAGGCCAGACACCTCAAAATCACAACCTTACACTGTTCAAATGTTCTGAGCCCTGGAACCTTAAACCCTGAACCTTAAAGTCTTAAAGCATGAGATCTTAGCCCTCTATGGGTTCCTCATTGCCATAGTAGTTTAGAGTTTAGGGTATTCAAAATCTTCAGATATTTCTTCTCTGTGGCTAGAGCTTTATTGAGGTAAAGCATTCCCAACAATGGCCCAATACATGCCCAAAGCTTCTCAAAACCGGGCTGCATCTGCATGATTCCACTTCGCCACCTGCGCCATGTGGGGCCTTTGCACTTGAGGATGCCGCCAAGTTTCTTACTCATGGCGAATTTTGGTGCTCAGGGTTTAGATGGGTCTGGGGGTTAGATAATCGAACAAGGGTGGGGCAGCGAGAAAACCGGAGCACCGGTATGATTTGGAGCTTCAGACTTGGAGTTTCGGTTCAAGGGGTTGGATTTCGAAGTTGCGGGGCTCCGGGGTTTAGGTTTTGCGGATTGGGGAGTCAAAGTAGTAAGTACGTGCGCAGAGGCAGGACGATGAGAATAGCAGCCACCACAGCAAAAATATAGCCCTACGGATACAGCAAAAGGCCTGAAATCAATAAAGCAGCCGTCCTCCTTTTGCTCAACTCTCCCACGCTCAACAGGATAACCCCTGGCAGCCCTGGCACTTACAAAGGCATGCGGGCATGACTCCCAAGCTCCAGCCTAGTCTGAGGCAATAAAACATGTCGGACTGGATCCAGACCGCATGAGGCCATTTCGTAGCAATAACTCCTTGTAGGCTGTGTGATGGCGGGGTCAGAGCCCTCAAAATTATCTCCCGTCGCAAGCCCAGTCCCACCAAGCAATTGAGTAAATGAGCCACATCAGACTTCCAAGCTGCTGCACAAATCTCTCTGGGTGCACATGAACCTCATAAAAGAATTGCGGAAGATGATATAAACCTTGACTATCTTTTCTACATCTGCCATCCTCTGACTTTCTTTTTGTGCACGAGATCATCAACACTGAATCCCTAACCTCTTAACCCACAATCCTAAACCCCAAGCTCTGGATCCTGAATTCTGAGCCTCAAGCCCTAAGCAATGACATCTTTCAAGCGCTTACGCTCTAAACCCTGAATCATATACGCACCCTACACCGAAACACTCAACTAAACCCTAAATCCTCGCCATCTTAAACCCTAAAACTTGAATCCCAAACCTTGAACCCATAAATCCTGAACCTAGAGCCCTCAACCCTGACAATCCCAAAAACCTAAAACCCTAAACCCTCAACCCTAAACCCCAAGCCCTCAACCCTGAAAGCCTAAACCTTGCAACCCTATAGTCCCCCTTAAGTAGATAGAATATGGGGTATATGGGGACCTTATTATAATATACCCAAAGTCATATTCTATCTACTTAAGGGGGACTATAACCCTAAACCCTAAACCCCAAACCCTATATTCTATCTACGTAAGGGGGACTATACACCCTAAACTTCAGTTGCCCCTTGGAGCCGCGCCTACGCAGCTTAGCGTCAGCTGCGGCTCGGAGGCCCGAAAAATGCAGGCCGGTGGGACTTTTTTAGGACTTAGGGGCTGGGCCTTGAAACTTCAGTTGGGGAGCTATTTAGGGCTCCTGGTCTAGGATTTCTTGTTCGGGAGATTCAGGGGTCCAAATTCTAGGGTGTAGGACATAAGGGTTGGGCTTGAAATCGAGGTTCTAGGAGTTATTAGGTCTTGGGTCAGGATTTAAGGCTTCAGGTTCAACCCTAAACCCTGGGTCGGCTCGAGACTTGAGGGCTTACGATTTGGGAGTCAGGATGTAAGACATTGGGCGTACGAGAATCTAACGTGGAATGGGAACCACATGGTTAGTCTACTGATTTTTTTCGGCACCGCTTCTCCAAGAGTTTAGGGGTGAAGGTTTTGCCGGGTTTAAGGTGTAAGTGTTGCTTCTCAAAAAGCCAACGGCTGTGGACACAACATGCGTGAGCAGGGGAACATCTAGGTGCAGGATGCCATAAGGCTTTTCCACGTCTGTTCTGGAAGTGTCGGTCTTGCCACTTAAATTTCCATCCAACCAATGTGGATCAAGTGGTTCCAGAACACTGTCTGCACAATTACGTGATTATGACTACAGGGCGAATGCAGGGTAGCAGCTTAGAGGGGGGTCAATGCTAAGGCAGGGTGGTAGATTAGTTGAGTCACTGCGATGGTCCAACTGAAATCTATGCGGCTCTGGAACCATCCCATCTGTGGAACACAGCCTCCTTCACTACCTACTAGATCAGGCAGCACCCCTACCACCAACAGACCGCCTAGTTAAACACAGAACATTCCCGTCCAAGCCCATGTGAATGCCCAAACCCCTATCTCTCAATCCTCAATCGCATCGTCAACCTCTCAACCCTGTCTTTCCTGACTACACTTAATTCCAAACCTTCAACTGCACCCCTGTTGGGACTTCATGGCAATTTCTGCACTGGCTATTCGTGGCAAAGCTCTGTTCTTGGAAAGGAACGAAGATTCCTCGAATATAGCCGAAACAGCACCAAAACGTAAACATTGGTGTCTTATCCATTTTTTTGTGCAGAGAACCTACTGACCAGGCGTTCCACATGATGCACTCACTGTCATCGTACAGGCAGCTTGGCGTTCTTTTCGGGACGGTATGCAAAGACAACCTCAACCCTATAGCCCCCCTTAGGTAGATCCAATATGGGGTATATGGGGGCCTTAATATAATATACCCAGAAGCCATATTCTATCTACTTCAGGGGGGCTATGAACCCTGAAACAAACAACAAAGCCCCGTGAGGCCTAAGCAGCTCATCAAGGATGCTCGGATTTGGACGGGCCTAGACCAATGACTGGTACCAAATATCGGGATTATATACGATTCGTTCGTAAGGACTGTATATGTGGATTATACTCTATATATATATATACATACGAATATAAATTTACAAAAACACACATATAGATATAAGGACTATGCATAGGGACCATATACAGGGATTGTATGCAGGAGTGCTTCAAGATCTTCACGTCAGAACTGGCACAACCAAACGGAGATAAGAATCCTACTCCCTACAGAAAACCAAAGTACCCGCACAAAAAATAGCTACTCAGATGAGCAGGTTGCCGGCAGAGCGGGTTTAGGGTTGGTGTTTTGGGGATACCAGACCCTAAACCCTAAACCCTAAACCCTGAGAAATTCCAGCTCTTGCGCCCGCTTTGCTGCGGACGTAGCAGGTAGCAAGAGTTATGTTCATGCTTTAGTGTGCTTGGCCACAAAAGATATTGTCCGGAGACTTCGTGATTTTTCCCAAAGACACATTAAACCTTGAATGGGCGACTTTCACCAGTAGGGCCCCCCGAATCCCCCAAGCAAATACGACCCCCCATGATATGGACTTTAAAGGAAGTAGGACACATGCGCTACTCAAAAACCTTGAAGGCTTGCTTCTCTTTGGAGCTCATAGTTCAGTGTTGAGATGGCAACATGCACTGGCAACTCATTGGCCGACAGACTTCGGGAGCCAGAAATGGGATACCTCTGATAGAAACCTGAAGCATTTGTAACCCGTAGGTGACAAGGAAAAAAGGAAAGTGCCGATTATCTTTAAGCGACTTGTCCAGCATCATGGGAAAGTATAGACTGGTTTGCTGTTAAGGAACGTAGTTTAAGTTACTATATTGGGGAAACCCTGTTATTCGCCATTTATACCCTTACGGTCCCTTAATTTAAGTTCCTTAACAGCAACGCAGAAGAAAGCTTGCCTAGCGGTGCAAGTACCTTGCATGGACAGTTTAAGCTTTTGGGGTTTAGGGTATAGTATAGGGTTTTAGGGTTTGGGATATAGGGTTCTAGGGTTTAGGGTTTAAGGCTCCAACAATTTTGACCGCACCACTGGCCTTTTCTGGAACCCCTTGCGAAACCATGTGGGAAATGGCCAACATTAAAGCTTTGCTAGGGGGTCTGCAAAAAGGAGCGGGCCAAAAAACAATTTCTCATATCATCCGCTGTTGAGATCAGAGCTTCTATGACCTCCCAACGTTCCCCAGATAGCCATTGCTGAGATGATAGATCATACGAGTACTTCGCATAATGTTTAGATAGAGGTTGAGAAGGGTTTTCCGCTTGAGGCTTAGGATTTCGGACTGAAAGTCGCCAAGTTTTTGAAATGATACGAAATGAACTTGGCTGAGGCTTGCAGCTACATCCTTACTCCGAATCCCTAATCAATTTGGGGGTTTCTCAAAATTAAGGGTACCCTGTTTAGGGGGTCCCCATAATAAGGACTGTAGTATATTGGGGTCTATATTGGGGTCCCCTTATTTTAGGAAACTACCATTTCTGTGTAGGCTTGCATATTACGAAATACCTGTGTAACCCAATGTTCTTTTTCGTTCGAATAAACGTACTTGGCTGTAGGTTTGGGCTTGCCCTAGCTAAGACTCTAACCCCTGAAAACCGAATGTTCGATGTTCTTTTCCGTTTGATTCCCCATCCTTATCCCAATCCCTAAACCCTGTATATCCAGACATAGACCCTATGAACCCCCATTCCAAGCCCCTGTAAACCCTTCAAAGTTTCATATGAGCTATAGTCTAAACTCCTAGTATCCCCCTTCATAACCACTATAGTAGACCCCTATATAATCCCCTACATAACCCCCCCTTTCAGGAGTTTAGACTACAGCTCATATGAACATCCATTTAGCCCAGGCAGGCGGCGCTAGAAAGGCTAGCGGCCCTAGCCCTGTCCCGCACGCGGTCAAGGGCGGAGTCTGTCGGCATCGGCCCATGTGGCACATGGTAGTCCAAAAAGGGCCACTATGGAAGATGATTTCCTCTATATCTGTCCTTCGAATATTTTCCCCAAAAGGGCCTTCAGACAAACCCCTACGTGGCTGTGTAGAGCTTTGGGTTGCCTCTTTTGGGACAAGAGACGAGTGTCATCTACAAGGTTGATTTAATACAAGACTTGGTTAATAACCTGAGATTTTGCCCTGCCTGGGTTTGGTTTAGCCAGTCTTGGGAATTCAGGTTTTGGGAGTTTAGGGTTTAGGGTAGCTTGATGATGGGTTTAGCAGTTGGGGAACTTAGGCCTTAAGATTTATGAATTTTGGAACTCAGCGTGTGGGGTGAGATGAGGCTGCAGTCGGGGCATCTGGAGCTTAAGTTCTGGTTATTTCTTCAAAGAGCCCCCGATGTGCACCCCCATGTGCGGTTAGAAAAACCTCGCCTCCACAAACTAAACAGGGCCCTTGAGACTGTTGAGAGCGTACATATAAACGGGGCTGTATTGTCGCAATTTGGCAATGGAGTTGTTAGCTAGTTTGGGGAGGGTAGAACTCTGAGCGAATAAGCTTTGCGGAATAACCCCTTCGAGCAACGCACAACTTGATTGTACCATGCTCTGTGCTTAGGAGAATTTTGAAAGTGGAACATGTTTGCTGTGAAGAGCGGCGGTGGACAGGCAGGAAACTGCGCTTCCACATGAGGACTTCCCAAGCCATGCTATAGGACAACTTGGTGAGAAACTTTTTGTGGTCAGGTTCACTGGCCAAAAACCCCAAGCCCCAAACCAGAGTACCAAACAATTATCCTGACACGTTGGTTGAACAATGTTTATCATGCGCAGCGGGTGGCTTGGGATGCAGCTTTGCAGATCGGTGGGGTTAAAGGGGACCCAAAAGGGGTCTAGGGGATCTAGGCATGCATGATGCATGCATGAGTATGTCTGTATATATCATGACTACAGCGGCTGTGCGGGGGGGGGGGGTATATGGGGATTATACAGGGATTTTGCTGAACACCTCTCGCATGCCTTTGGGATGACATCACGTGATTGCGAACAAAAAAGTTTACGGTACATCCTAGAGCTCACATAGCTGTAGTAGACAATTTCGTGTGTGTATTTTTTTATTCAGTCCTACATTCTGTTATTCCTTATGTGTATAACACGTGAAAATGCTCAAGAACATGTCTTCGACCCCAAAAATCAGCCATGAGAATCGCCAAAATCCTCCCTCTAAGCCTGAACCCTCTACCCTCAACCCCGAACCCCTAAACCCTCTACCCTAAACCCTGGACCCAAAATCCTCTACCCTAGACCCTAAACCATCCTAAACCTTTCATTTTAGAATGAGTCGCGGGAGCTGAACTGTGGCAGGGCCCCGGCAGAGACTCCAAACGGGTAAGGTTGAGGGTTTAGGGCTTTAGGGTTTGGGGTCTTTAGGGTCCAGGGTTCAGATTTCTGGGCCCTTGAAGAATATAGGGATTGTATGGGGATTGTAGAGGGATTAAAGGTAATCAAAACTGAGAACTGGTTTTAAACCTACCTCGGTTTGAGAGTAGAAGGACAATTTAGGGGATCGTCCGGGGGGACAGAAACAACCCAAAGGAACAGTAAGAAACATTCTTGCACACCTGATATGGGGAGCTCTCTAAAAAGAGGGGAGTTGGCAGCCTTAAGGGGCACTGAGGAATTATAGGGGATGCAGGATCGACTTTGAGGCGCTTTCTTTTCCTCTGTAATCCACCCAATATGTTTTGCTAGCGTCCTCACGCACCCCGTATTTCGATAAACCTGCACCTTGCCCTCCTCCGCACCCTTGTCCTTTTCGAACTAATAGACAGGGCCCTGCCCGTATGTCCCTAAATGGGCCTAAACCCTGAATAGTAGCTTCCATTTCTTATCCATTATCCCCTACATATCCCCAATATACTATGTTAATTTCCATTTCCTTCTCCATTATCTCCCAGAACCCTAAACCCTAAACCCTAAACTCTAAAAATCCGTTAGAAACAAGGTGATACGACTCTTCCTCCACTCCAAGGCTTGTGAGGGAACTCTGAGCTGTTGGCATTGGTGGTACAGGGTCACCAACCGGGAGGCCGGCGAGGGCCTGTGCGGTTTAGGGGTTCAGGGTCGTAATATAGGGTATATAAGGTTTAGGGGGTTTGGGGTTTGGGAGGTTCAGGGTTTAGGGGGTTTAGGGAGATTAGCGTTTACGGGTTTGAGGGTTTACGGGGTTTAGGTTTTCGGGGGTCTCGGGTTTAGGGTGTCTTCCAGATTTCGCGGTGTAGGGCTGAAAAAAGAAGCTGTTGGGCTTTTCATGCGAGAGGCGGCTAAAGAGCTCATTAAGGGATCTGTGGATACCCTCTATATACCCCAGTTTCAATTTCTTTTCCATTTTCTTTTCCATGTGATTCTCCATTACTGGGGGGTAACCCTAAACCCTATATCCCCTATTACCCCTATATCCCCAAATCAACATGGAACCCTAGCTACGCAGGTCCGTCTTCGACAGACTGTAATCTTTCTACGTCGGACCGGTGCTTGGACTATATTTGTTTATGCCCCACTAACAACCAAAATGCACCCCTATGTGTGTGATGTCTGATTCCAGGATGATAGCCAGCACGTTCACTGCTGAGAAGCGAATGTGAGCTATCGTCTAAGCTCGCAGTATCCCCCTTAATAAACCTTTAGGGTTTAGGGTTTAGGGTAAGCTCGCATTATCCCCCTTAATAACCCCCATAATACTCCCCTACATAACCTCATGAGTCATTCTTGAGGAATGTCTGGTAAAGCGCTCTATGCTGCAAGAAAACTTTGCCACAACAAGCCGCTTCCTCCTAAGTCTAAAAGGAACCTCCCCACCCCTAAAACTGAACATCCGTCACCTTATGTCGTGTTACTATATCCGGGATATTCACTATTAGGCGGGATGGCGGACTGATTCTTGCGGATAGGGGAATGTTGCAGGCCTAAGCGGACATGCTGCGAAAAGGTCACAGTCCAATTCTAGAAGTGGTGTTGTAATGCTGTTGCGCAAGATGGGCAAGGTTTGTGCTAACTTATAAAGGCCTGCATGTTTCAACCCTGAACCCTACACCCGAATATCATGTGAGTGTTCTCCTACATGAACTGAACTGGGCCAATAAAACCAGATGCGGCGGGCAAACATTCGCAAAACTACCAAATCAACTGCACAATGCGCCAGATGGGCGGCTTAGGGTTTACGCTTTAAATAAGGTGATACTGCGATATACCGGTGGGAAAAATCTCATAGGGGCAATATACGGGCCACATGGAGTTTCTATAGTGGATCTATTCATGTAGAAAGATGTAAGGGCTGTTATGTGAGCCAATGTCTACACTCCTGGTATCCAACTTGATAACCCCTATAATCGTCGCCTATATCATCCCTATTAGCTTATATGGCAAAATTTTGTGCCATCGTTCCGGTTTAAGGAACACTTCAAGTCTGCAAGGAATCTATGAGCGCAGGAATTCGGGAATATAATCCCCATATAATCCCTACGTAATGTATTCTGTAGTTCCCTACTGCGCCCCGGTAAGTAATTTTGGTAAGTATCCCTATAAACTCCAAAATAAGCCAAGAGTGCGTGTCATTTTAATTTGTTTTTGCATTTGGTTCAGCGTTCTTCGGGTCATACCTCTCGTGCCTACATATCCCCCATATACTGTCGCCCCGTTTGTAAACATTAGGCTGTATAAGCTTATAAGCATATATATTCTTTAGGCCTCTACAGGAACCCTAAACCCTAAACCCACATACTACATAATCCCCTATAAACCCTTAAAACCTTATATTACATAATCCCCTATAAACCCTTAAAACCTTGTATTACATAATCCCCTATAAACCCTTAAAACCCATATACTCTATAAGCCAACATGGTACTTCCCCAAAAGAGGGGAACCCCAATATAGACCCCAAAATACTATAGCCCTTATTATGGGGACCCCCAAAAAGGTACCCCCAATTTTGGGAAACCCTCACAAACCCTAAACCCTAAACCCTAAACCCAATCCTTAGACTGCCAGCCTTGCCCAGGTTCTTTGCCACCTTGGGCAAGACATCGCCCTGGAGCACATCCTGTCCAAAGCTTTCATATAGGGTTATAGTCTAAACTCCTTAAAGGGGGGGTTATGTAGGGGATTAGGATTTAGGGTTTAGGGTTTAGGGTTTAGGGTCTATAACTCCTTAAAGGGGGGTTATAGAGGGGACTATATAGGGGAGTACTATAATGGATATTAAGGGGGATACCAGGAGTTTAGACAATGGCTCATATAGGGTTATAAACTCCTTCGAAGGGGGTTATATGAAGGATTTATAGGGGAGCATTAAAGAGGGATTATCACCACAGCTCCTATAGGCGTATACAGTGTAGGGGTTACATAATTAGGCGGTTACAATATATAATGTAATATCCAGGGATTAGGGGTATTTGTTTGTGCCAATCGAAAAAATTCAGACGTGTTCAAATTTCTTTTAGTCAATTTCGGGCCTTCTTGACTGACTCCGCACTTCAACGACTAGGAGACTTGTTCCACTGATGCGGCTTCTTGCATGGTGCTTGTGTGGCTGCCTAGCCTTAGCGTGTCCATACACCAGCTTGCTGAACATGATGTAACAAGGAGCCCTGAACCGTCTCACATTGCGCGGAAGATTGAGCCGCAGAGTATTACCATAATATCGGGGCCGAGATAATTTCCAATATCATCTTAAGGTCCATTTGGGGCATCCTATAACAATACTACAATTACATAAGGCACCAGGCATAATATTGGAAATTGCTGTGGGCCCTGTACTAACACTCCCTCTTCTCTAACCTCACAGTAAGAATCCGGATGTCTGCCTTGATGCAAACCAGTTTCGCCAGGCCAAACTGAAATAGCCCGAACCGTACCAACCCCAAAAGTCGGGGTCATGTGAGCTATAGTCTACACTCCTAGTATCCCCCTTAATAACCCCTATAATAGTGCCCTATGTAATTCCCGGTATAACCCCCTTGAAGGAGTTTGGACTATAGTACATGTAGGGATAACCACGGCGAACTAATGTTGGGGCCGCTTTGGCCTTCGAGGTCCGCTATAATGTGTTTTGGGTCCTACTTATTCAGGATCAGTTGTACTCATGCGAGCTCCGCTTTAATGTATTTTGATTTTGGGGCCCTAGAAATATAGGAAAGATTCTCAACTCTCCCTTTTAAATCAATCCACAAAGACCTCAGAACTACAGAACTATGAGAGGCTTAGGGCCATAATTGAGGGACCGTAAATTCTATTTTTCTGAAGGCCCTATTCTGGGTGGGGGAGGACCCCCAAACACTCTAGCAGGACCAACATTAAAGGGGAACCTTGGAGCTAAAATGGCGGGACAGTAGGGAAGACATGAAAGCTCCTAATACTGAATAGCCCTTACGCAAAACCTTCAACCTTTTCGAATGCATATGTGCATGCGTGGAAATGTAGACAGACGTGTGGATGTGCGTGCGAAGGATGCGAAAATACTGTCATCCCCTAGACTGAAAAAAATACATGTGTTTCATAGCTCCCCAGGGTTATAGTCCCCCTTAAGT
>CAJNIZ010032779.1:96674-123176 GCA_905231905.1 Symbiodinium pilosum | reverse complement strand
ATCTACTCAAGGGGGACTATATATTTTCAAGAAAGAAGAAAAACTGGTAAGGAAATAGGACAACATGGCAAGGGCCTTCCGCACGCAGGATGGCCACGACCTCGAGGCCAGGCGCTAAGGGTTTCAGGAGTGTGGGGCTTCCCATAGGCTTCCTGGTGCTGAAGTGGGCGGCTGGGGTCAGTATAGGGACTATTGTACGGGTGTATATGAGCTACAGTCTAAATGCCTTGTATCCCCCTAAATAACCCCTATAGTAGTCTCGTATATAATCCCTTATATAACCCCCTTTAAGGAGTTTAGACTACAGCTCATATGGGGAGTATATATAGGGGCCAGTATAAGGATCCAGTCCCCAAGTCTCCCTTAAGCACAGCAAGTAGGGGTGAGCAGGGCTTGCTTGTAGTGCATGATTTGTGGCTGCAGGCTTGGCCCTGTGCTTCGAAGTCCAAGGCCCGACCTTCTTGAAGTTTGGGGCCTCTGGTTGATGCAGCATTTGGATTGAAGGTCTGCCTGGCGCAAGCCAGAATTGTGGCGCCTACCTTGGAGTCCTATGTCTCAATAACAAGGGCGGCGATCAGAGCACTGGAAACGGTAGGCAGGATCCTGCAACATAGCCACCCACAGAGCCCAATACCCCTTAATGAAGGAATATACCCTAAATTATACTGGGGTCCCAAATATGATTTAAGCTATATCCACTATATACCCCCTATATACCTCGTATATAACCCCTGTATTACCCCTATATAAGCCCTATATCATCCCGTAGTTAAGGGGTACTGGGCTCTCTGGGTACCCAAGGCCTTGCCATGAAGCTCCGCATAGTAACCGCTGAAAATGACGCCGAAAGAAGTTTATATAATCCCGATATTATCCCTATAGAACCCCTATATAACCCTTACCTGGTCCCCCTATATAAACCCGATATAATCCCCTGTATTACCCCAGAATCATGAGAAACACAGCTAGACTTGAGTTCAGGGTTCAGGGTCCGGTAGTACGGGGGACAGAAAGGGGCTGCATAAGGATCATTCTTGGAATGATGGGGTCCTTTTCCGTGGTCCGAAAAGGGAATAGATGCCCCCTTCTCGAATGTGTCATGCACCAGCAACATGCCCAAACGAACTGGAGATCGACACGCTCAAGTGTCTTCGACATGTAAGCAGTGGTGATATGGCAGCTTTCCGCACACCAAAAGCAAGCTCCTCCTTCTCACCCAAAGCCTGCTTCCCAAAACACGAACCCCCTCACCCTGGATTTGGTTGTTTTACCTTAACTCAAGTGTTCGTTGGGGTTCTGCCCCTCCCCTGGCACAATTCTGCTAGGGTTAACCTGGCCCCTCCTGTTTCTACGCTATTCAGGACTGGTATTGGGGGGGGCAGAACCCCAGGAGTTCCTCTTGTAAGTGCCATCTGAGGGAGAACCCTGCCAAAATGGTAGGCCAGGGGCTTCAGCGAGGAGGGCGCCACGCCCTTGCAGATGGTGTCCTGCTCTGAGCACCGAATAATCGATGTAGAATTCCAAGTATATACACTCAAAACACTATTCTGTCTGTAGGCCCCTATCACGTTACTATGCCTATGACCACCTGCTGTTAAAGACTTTACGTAAAATTGCTGAATTGCCGTAGTGTGTGCCCTGTAAAGGGCATGTGGTGGTTCTATGTGGGCTGCAAACGGTTTAGGGCTAAGTTACCATAGTACCGTTTCCCTATCATGGTGCCCTAATGTAAGTTCCTTGCCAGAAAGCCCTAAACTCGCACACTATTGTATGTACCCCTGACCGCCTAAACCCCAGTCATCACCATATCACCCCTACTAATATTGACTCACCCCTTGTATTAAACATGTCAATAATATCTCAGGTCTCTTATAGGGAATATTGATTTTTTGGGGGGGCGGGTGTGTTCAACGTTGGTATGAAAGGATTATAAGTGTTTGCTTTAGAACTTGAAGCCCTTTCACGGGTAAACCTAGCTGGACCTAGCTTCAGGCCTCATAGGCAGTTCGCAGGCCAATGACAAGGCCGCAAACCTTTGCCGCGACTCTTGGTTGAGGGTTTGGGGGCTAGGTGAAAGGGTTTGTTATGGGACCTTTTCTCCTTTGGCCAAGCCTCCGGAAATGCCTATGGCACGATCCTCAAAGTTAAGGGTCTAGGGTTGCGGCGCCAAGGGGGTATTCAGGTTTCGGACTCGGGTTTACGTTGAAATGGAAACCCCAGGCCCTAAATCTGACGCTTGGGCACTCTTTCCGATGGTTTGGGGTTTAGGATCTAGGGTTAGTGTTCGGGATATAGAAGAAGCTTGTCCTAAGGTACCGCGCGCTTCATCTAAACAGTAAATGTCACAAACCCTTAACCAAAAACTGCATCAGGAGAATCATGCTCGGAAAATCTTCGACTCAAGCCGCTAGATTACAGGCCACCCGAAGATAAAACCTGACATGAAGAAGACACGCTGGGATCATATACGGGTTTCTCATAATTCGGGGAACCCAACAAAAATCAGGATTATAGTATTTGAGTCCACATTGGGGTCCTCCATCTGGCGCTTTCCATGCAAACCACCACTTGGGGTAAGGCTGGGTGGGGTCTTAGGGTTCGGGGTTTGGGGCTATCATTTACCATGTACCTCCTCTTCTCCAACCTGACACCCGTTCATCAACGCTCATCTGAGCGCGGAGCATGTCCATCCAGCCTAAGTGGCGCCAACTTCATATAATCATGGGGATCCTATACTCCCCTGTGCTTATTCCCCCTCCCCAAAACCGACCCCAAATAAGCCTAGTTAGGGCGCATTTAGGCCTTGCTAGGGGGAGGAGGAGTAGGGTGGTGGCGCAGTATGAGGTCCCATGATATGGGACATGGGCGCCGGGTTTAAGTTTCGACTTCCTTGATGGACCCTCGAGATGTGTGGTTTTGAAGGGCTCTCGAATACAAAGGTGAATAAATCCTTGATTGACTCGCATATTGGGTTCTACCAGAGTTTTGCTAAACATCGGAACGTTAGTGCATGCTAGGACCCACACACTGATAGAACTTGGCCTGACTTAGAACCTTTCAAATTTCTCTCTGGGCGCGGGAATATGCAGGCTTGTACGTCCGAAAGAAACATCTTGGAGTCGGTCATCAGGACATAAACTGCTTCAAGATGACAAATGCTTCTGTAAGAACTGTCGAAGACATGGGAAACATCCACACATAAGGTTCACGGATGCAATGGCCAAAAAAGCGATGCCGGCGATGCCAACGAACAAACATAAGGAACGGCAAGGCTCCTCCTTGGGTGCAACGCCCCCCTCAAAGGGGTCATATAAAAGTATTCAGGGGATGGAAAAGAAGATGGAAACTATGTAATCGAACACCCTTATGTTTTCGGTGGCTCTGTGTCAAAAGAAGGTGCAGTGCCTTGATTACAAAAAAACTACTCTTGACACGTATGCCTATACATGAAAGTCATGTCCAGTTCAGGCCCGGACGAGGTCAACCCCTCTCCGTCGCCCACCTTCTGATCCTCAGAGGCAGCACTTCATGAGGTAAAATGCCCCAGACCTATGCATGGGAAGCAGAACTGCTTGCAACCCCCCCTCCTCAAATTAGCCATATTACTAGCCATCTTACGGAACAGCTTTGAGGGGTGAGGGGCCATCATCTGGTCATGACCAGGGTGTTGTCCTACCAAGATGTCAGGGAGGTGTGTGGCGAGGCAGGTTAGCTATTCGTTCCGAATTCAGGCCTTTAGACATGGGGGCCAGCCTCTATCAGATTTGGAACCTGAAATCTGATGCCGACACAAACCATTGATCTCTTTGTTCGCCAAGACTATCCAGCCTCAGGGCGTTTGGAACTCCCGACTCCCCCGACACTCCCCATCCAACCCGGATCAGCATGTACAAAAGGATTAACAACTGGCTTAGCCTAGAATGGGCTGGAAACACGTTCGCTGGGGGCTTGGGGCAGGTCTTGTGCTTTTTAGTTGCGGCTTCCAGGATTCCACGTCCAGGCTTGCACGTCCCCACAGTTCGGAGGGGACAGGCTGAAGGGCCACAGTCCGAAAGATGTTGAATACAGGGCACCTACCATGCTGTTGACCCTCGCGCCCCGTTGCCCCGCCACTGAGGCGGCCGCTACCACCACTGCTCCCATACTATCATCACTACCGCCACAATTACTGCTACCATGCAGCTATCAGTGCTACCACTGCCATCAGCACTGGTACTAATTAACTTCCACCATTCATGAGGTTGGGGTGGTTTGTTGTCGTCGTGGTTGGTGGCGCTGCGGTCAGGCGGCCGGTAGGTGGTAGTGGTGGTGGTTGCGCTGCTGGTGATGGCGGCCATGGTGGTAGCGGTGGGAAAAGCAGGAGAACGAGGAGGCCGTAATCCCTTACCGTAATGTTGGAATACCAGACTTCCAAGTTCTGAAACCTGCTCCCAAGACTACTTGTAAAAGGGCTACGACTAAAGTTAAACACGGCTCGGATCTTCTGAGTTAGGGGGGATCAGGGATCTCCTTCATTTCTTAGACTTTGTTGGTTTTCTAAGGGTTTCTGGAATTGAACTTATATAGTGACATAAGATCTGAATGCTAGGTTAAGATTTCAGTTGGTTTGATCAGAAGTCTACGTTGATTTTCAGTAGTTTCATTCAGACTTTACTGAAAATTCAGTTGCTATTTAGTTCAATTTTACTTGAGTGGATTACGGTTTTAATTGGATTTAATCAGTGTTTCATTTGATGTAATCGATTTCTATTGGATGTCAATGGGATCCTACTGTAAACCCCCCCCTTATGTTAGCCGGTCCCACGATTGATACCCTGCACGTGGGGGGTGGCGGGGGGACGATGTTTAGTATCAGGAAGAAAGGATTGCTCACAATCACGGCGCAAGTTGTAGCTGGCTTTGTGCTACTCCAAGCCTTGCACTGCATCTGAACATGCCATGTGTATCTTTTCCTCTTGCGAGCTGGCTCAAAAATGGCGAGCACATATTGACTGAGACATCATCTAGCTCGCTGTGCTCCATGACAGCGGTACTTGTCATGTTTTGGACCGGACCCGGTAGAAGATGTCTTCGTATGTGGCAGGCACCTCCGCGTCAAGACCTGGGAAATTATCCCAAGCCGGAGAAAATGTCAATGCGAGGAGCACCACGCCCTCCGCAAAAATCAGCCCACCTTTACGGATGAGCTACTGCGTGGCATCTTGCAGGAAGTCATAGCCCTTACTCAGCCAGAGCCGGACCGAGTTGGTAATGAAAAGTTCCTTGAACATCACGGAGCGGAAAAAGTCACCGACCTCCTCCTTGACCAACGGATCGCCCTCCCAGCTCGCACGGCATAACAAAGATGAAATCCAACATGCGGAAAAGCTGTCTGCGTCAGCAGTCAGGCTTGCTTACTCGTGCATTCCTGGCTATCTATATCTATGCTGCGCTTTGTGAATTTCCTGCCTCGCTGTTTGACATTCGTCTTGTGATTCAACGGTTTCTGGTTCTTGCTCCCTACGTAGGCTATTTTGATGCTCATGGGTGCTTTTTGATTTTCTTCTGCTGGCCCACGCAGCATGCCGTGCAGAAATCATCAATGGCAAGCTTACCAGGATCCCATTGGAGGCCGTCTTGCCCTTGGCATAGTGGAAATGGCTGGTTGTGCTGCTGCACTTCGCGAGATCTGTGAAAATTGCGGGATCCGCATGATCCAGCAGCTCATCACCGTCAAGCTTCACCAACTGTTCGTTGACCTGCACGCGCAGGATCTTGTTGTGGCGATCTCGCAAGCTCACCCAATGCCCTTTGCATCGCATTCTCATTCCAACTGGAAACCGGTGCTGAAAGGAAGGCTGTAAATACACACTGTGAGCAAAACTCCGTGCTGGGAATGAACTGTTGAACACGTGTCGAGGCTTTTGTCGCAGACGACATGAACAGCTTGCAACCGAAAAGCCGCGCCACAAAACAGTCGTCAGCAGACCTAATATGTAAAGCTCTGTACCATTTGGACACCTGTGCTGGCTAAATCGCGCGCTCGCGATTACAAGTAAACCGCTGGTTTGATCTATCAGGCCAGGCAGTCACATTGCAAAGCAAGTAGTAGTCCGGCCGGCCCCTTGAAACTCCATAAAATATGTTCGGGGCTCAGGCACAGGTATTCAATGTTTTTGTGTGGCTTAATGCTGACGACAAGAAACTATGACTTTAAGGACCAGGCTTGTAAACATAAACAACGACGTGAGTTCAAGAAGACATTCTGTCTTGGGGTTGGGAAAACTGCTTCGGGAGGAGGTGATCACAAAAAGTTTGGCGACAGATTCGGATTTGGTTTCGAAGCCGTCGAAAACTCATGGATACTCGTTTGTTGCTCTCTCTCAAACAACGGTCCCTTTATTTGGGGTTTGCCTGCGAGACACCCAGTCTGGGAAGCAGCCCAATGCTGACCTTGTTCATCTCGACCCTGTCGTCTGTTTATGAGCACTCTGAAACCAACGACCGAGGAAGTCATGTCTTGAAGTTGTCCCCCTAAATCCTGGGCCTTGAACCCCTAATGGCATAAGTGTCTGGAGATTCCAAGCGTGTGGGGTAGCGCAACACAATCCAAATGTGTCTCTGGCCCTAACCTTAAAACCTAAACCCTGTCTTTACCGCATTTTGGGGTTCCCTGTCCAAAATACAATGATTAATGGGAGCATCCTGTCCAAGGAGACAGGGCAGAGGGTTTGTTTGCGAAAACGCTGTTTCTCTGCGCAGGGCCTACCTGAAGGTCAGCGAGTTCCTACCATGTAGTTTCATGTTTTTGAAGTATGTAGCACTTCGAGCTGCCCAGCGACGGAAAAAGCATACCATCTGCAGGCCGGGTTGGCTGTTATATACAGGTGGCCCAAGCTATGATTTGGTTTCGTCTGGCCAAGAACCATGTTAAGGGTACTGGTTACTTTAGGTGAGCTTGCCAAGACACTTTTTTGGAAAACAGTGCAACAGGCGTCTGAATCATAGTAGTAATGACAATCGTCATGAACCCTAAACCCAGGATTTGTAGTTGCCATTTCCTTTTTCGTCGTCCCTACATAACCGCTGCTTCACATGTTGCCATGCCGCAGCACGTTCACGCAAAACTCGCAAAGCGTCATCATCGATTGCTCAGGACCTTATTTCTGCTTCAACTAATCACAGGCACAACGAATCTCTTCCAATCCTTAAGGCAACTTTCAGCGCAAATCACAAAACCCCAAGCCCTGTGTAACCCCCAAGCCCCGACTCCTAAAACCCCAGCCCTGAATCTTAAAACAGTAGACAGGCCCCAAAGCCCTGCGGAAGCCCTACCTTCACTCTAGTCTAACACCTTCCTTCTGGTTGCGAAGAACCGGGCTGGCTGACGTCTGCTTAGCGCCTTGCGAGATGCCACTCGGAGACAACCTGCGCACCAAGGAGCTGCAATCGCAGCCAGAGTGGGGGCAAGGTGCAGGCACCAATCTATATAAGACTGTATGTGATACATAGGGATATGTCAGGAGATGTACTGTAGCAAGATATGGGGATGTATAGGGATATGCGCATCCAAAAATGAGGGCCGCTTTTTGGGGAGCCCCAATGACAAGGAGAACTGTGCATACGGCCTATACTGGGGCCCAGAATTCATGGAAACTCCCATGTATGGGTGTAGAGTTCAGGGTAGGGGTTAGGAGTTAAGTGATGGAGTTAATAGCGGTATATTAGGGCTCTAGTCCTGATAATCACCATTAACCCTTATTCTCACAATTTATTCCTGGGTGGGGGGACCCCTAAACCCTAAGCCCGAAGTATGTCCAAACAGTTTGAGTAGCGCCTTGGCATGCAAGGCTTGCATGCTTTGGGGCGCAACCTTTGAAAGGGTCTAACCCAGATTTCTGATGAATAAACCCCCTTCCCTTAATAAGGAATAGGGATTATAATAGGGATCCTAATATTTAGGCCCTTAGAAGGCGTGGGTTTATTAATCATGGGTCTACATTAGGTTTTAGGGTGCCTTGTCTTTGTGTGGCAACCTTTGATCGGGCGTAGGGTTCAGTTTTTTTAGGGCTTGGGTGACACCTGCAGAGACATGTGCAGCACTTCTACCTGTCATTTGTACGCCACCCAGAATACTGTAAACCCGGTCTAGAATTCATATGGACGCCATATATCCCTCATTTAATTTAAACCAATATGAGCCCTACATTATACATAAAGCCTCCTGAGTGGCCCGTGCAATGTTCCCACTTCCTCCTATACCCAAGTGATCCCCCTGATAACTCCATACATCTCCGTGCATACACCTCGGATACTCCCGATGCTCAGAAAGTCCGATCCTATACCTCTCTCCCATGCTCTCAGACCCCAAGCCCTTCCTCCTCAACCCTACACCGCCCTCTGATGGTTTAGGCTTTAAGGTTGTTTTGAGGGTTTAGGGCTTAGGTTGAGTACTGCCCCCACCCAGTAACAGTCTATATTAGGGGTCCTATTAAGGGCCATATATAACCATATTATACTTATTATCCAACCGTTACTGAGGGGGGGCAGTACCCAAGGCTTAGGGTTTAGGTTTAGGGTTTGCTGTACCGTAGGAGCAGCCTCGGGAACTTGGCTGTAATGACCACCCAAGCATAGGTCGCTGCAAGTGTCGGCCAGGATAGACCTCGAACTAAAAGAGCTATAGTCTGTAGGGTTTGGGTTTAGGGTCTGAACTCCTTAAAGGGGGTAATATGAGTGATTTTATAGGAGACTACTGCCAGGTATACTAAGGGGGATACTAGGAGTCAAGACTATGGCTCATATGGGGATCCTTTGAAAGGACTAAAGGAGCCTGATGGTATAACGGGCTTAGGCAACGGGTTTTTTTCCAAAAGCAGGCCGCGCTTTTTGGGTGGCGCGATCAGATTTAAAATACATCGGGACCCATATTTCGGACACCCGATGTATGGAACCCCCATTTATTGAAGGGCTTAGCGTCTGGGGCTTAGGGCTTAGTCTTTCTAATTTGAAGGTTGGATCTTGGTGCTGAGTTTAGGGCTCTATGTTATCCGGACAGGATTCTATCCCAAATCCTCCGGAACAAACACCTTGACGCAATGAATACCACATGGCTGCTCATTAAAGGGTTGCCCCTCTTCGCTTGAAGTCGTCACCTGGCTCAAGCGATTGGAAGCAATGTGAGATCGGTATTCTATTCTATAGACTGTGCTTGCAAGGGCGTAACAGTAGCATTGATAATTGGGAGCCTTGCTGTACTTGCGATAAAGCGTGTACAGCTTAGATTTTCAACGAGCTATAGTCTAAACTCCGAGTATCCGCCTTAATAACCCCTATAGTACTCCCAAAGATAATCTCCTATTCAGCCCGTTTTGAGGAGTTTAGACTATAGCTCACATTAAACCCCTAATCCCAATTAACTACCTTATAACCCGTGTCCATTTCATTTTCCATTTTCTTTTCCATTTGATTCTCGATTATTGCGGTGGTAATATCCCTAAACCCTAAGCCCTAAATAGTAGTTTCCATTATCCCTATATAACCCGCTATAAACCCCTTTAAAGGTACTCCTAACTGGGGGGTAATATCCCTGGAGTTGCACCAGACTTCGGAAGAATCGTGAGGCCTCTGTGACTTGCTGGGAATTCCAGGGCCGCTCTTGAATGAAAAAAAGTCCAGGCTATCTCCAGGGTTTAGGGTGTAGGGTTGAGACCCATATGGACCCATAGAAAAGCACGCGGGGTCCCTGTTGTGGGTTCCGATTTAGGTTAGGAGAGACCAAAGAACCACAGACTTGGAATCCCACGTCCTAATCCCTACCCATACTAGCGAAGCATATTACGAGACACTCATGTCTTCTATCGTGGTACGATACGAGGCTGCAGGATATTACCCTGAATTTTGACTTAAAAAGAGCTGACTATTGACTCGTAGCTAGCACGTAGCGGAATAAAAAATCTATGCCAGGATAATTTGTGAGAAGGCTGATTCGGCATTCTGACGCGAGGACATGCAAGTTGCTCCACTACTTGGAGGGTCCGGGGGACTCGGGAAGTATACTCAAAACCCCAAGAAGCGAGAAATAGCCCCATCTGTCCCCCTTGTTAATTCACGAAAAGTCCCGTGACCCTCCCAGTAGCAGAACAGAGCCGCAACAGCCGTGGCCAACACTGATTTTCTTTGGAGTGCAATGGCGTCTGATTGAGAGAACATGATGATGTCCTGCATATGGAGGTTCCCCAAGTAAGAAATCCCTTTGCACTCCCAAATCCAGGATCCCTATGACACCAACCTCGCAAGGACGCACAATTCTGGGAACCCCGTATACTGGATGCCGGATCCCCAATATCTCCCTATGACCCTAAATAACACAGTAGCCCTTATCCCTAAACCATCCCAAGAAGAGGGACTTTGAATCCCTTCCGACTTAGCAGATGGGGAAAGCTCGGTGGCAGACACGGCGACAGGTGCCATGTACGGTCGGGCCTCACATGTCAAAAGACCACACAAGGACTATAATGTACATCAAGAACAATGGGTTCAGAAGAAAACTCTTCTGGGCTGAAATGTGGCCTTACAACGGCTCTAATCACACCCACCACGCCCACACCAGCACTAAATCACTAAACTCTACAGTCAAAAATGTGGAGGTGACACAAGTCCTACGTGGAGAGTGGGGCACGGCAGCAATGAGATCAGAGGCCGCCTTGAGGGTGTCACCCCATATGCAGAAGAAAGGGGGCGAGAAGAGAAGACAGAGAGGAGAGAAGAAAAGAAAACAAAGAAGGGTTCTGTGATTAGGGGTTTAGGTTTTAAGGTTTTAGTTTAGGGGGTCAGGGTTTAGGGAGTGGCGTTGGATCGCCCACTTAATTTCGACAAGCGATGAGCCGCCAGCATCACCCTGACAAGCTCCTGGTACACACTAACCCAAAGAAGCAAAATCCTATCCGCAGGCCCCTGAGGCTGAACGACGCAACACTGCCACAGAGAATTTCAACTTCAAACTGAACATCTTAAGCCTGCAGCTTGAACACTACAACCCCTGTATAATTTAGGTTGGGCCCCCACCCACTAATAGTGACCACAAGAGGTAATGGTAATTCTATTTAGGTCCTTATAATATATTCCTAGTATACCACTATTAGTGGGTGGGGGGCCCAACCCAATATGTAATTCAATCCCTATAGTTTCCAGGTTCTTTTCCATTACCCCCTATATAACCCTATATAACCCCAATGTATATTACAATCCCTGTATAATCCCTATAATCCCTATAGTTTCCATTTTCTTTTCCATTATCCCCTATATAACCCTATATAAGCCCCATATGTACATTACAATCCCTGACATGTGCCAAGCTCCGGACATTGTAGACTTGAAGCAAGCCCCTCGCATCCAAGTGCAGGGTTGGAACCATTGTGCTAATACTAGGGTTATATTGGGGATATATTGGGATAATGGAAAAGAATAAAATGGACATACTATCTAAGGCTAAGGGTTTAGGCAGGTAGTGGTCCATTCCCCCTGATTTTTACCACCGCTCTCACTACAATTACAAAGGGCTCTGCAATCCCTACAGCATCTTACCTTGGGAAGCATGAATCTAGTCTTCATTGTGCTACATTCAGGAGGGGCGGTTATCGAGAGACCAGGCCACATACGCACTGCCTAGGTTGCAAGAAACGAAAGGACTTCATTCATACGCAAGAGTACCCCTCGCAACCCTCGGAATATGTAGTTACAAGGAGGTGATGACAGTAGGGGCTTTGCCTCATATATGCCATAGTCTAAACTCCTAGTATCCCCCTAAATAACCCCTATAAGACTCCCCCACATAACCCCTTCAGGGAGTTTAGTCTATACAGCTCATATGAAGGATTGCAATTGCAAAGTTACGGCCTAAACCCTAAACCCTTTTTGCATCTGGAACTCTCTCAGGCTTTGCCAGACTAACCCTAAACCCCTGACGCACCCCCGGAACCAACAATGGCTCAGCAAGTAGCTATAGGTTTAGGGTTTGGGGTTTAAGGTTTTGGTTTTAGGGTGTTGGGTTTAGAGTTTAGGTTCGAGACGATCAACCGAGGTTGTGCAGGAACTCTCTCTCTCTCTCTATCTCTCTCTCGTCCTCTGTAGGGCAGGCGAAATTTTAGCTTTGCAAGACTCCCGTGCTTCCTTGCAGGCCCTCTGAGAATCACACTAATTACACCATTAACCTCCCATCCTGCAATTCCTTCCTTGCGCCCTTGCCAGGTACCAAGGAGAAGGGGTAGCCATCATATTGGATGCGCAAACTTCTCAGGCTTCCGGCTAGATGCTGCAAGATCCGGATGGACACCTTACGTGAAAATCGCTGCCTTGCGTGCTGTGACAGCTATCCTAATGGCACCTAAGCAGGAAGCAGAGCATGATCAGAGCCTTGCCTTTGCAGCTGTCATTTACTCGGCTCTCTGAACCTAACGGTTCATGTACCTAATAGTTGGGTAGTTGGAATCTTATTATATACGTGTACGTGTAGCATCGGTTTTGGTAAAGTAGAAGATTGTGATGTACTTGGGAGCTTAGCGTGAAGTGCATAGTAATGTCCCCCAAGCGACCGTGCTGACTACTCTTGGCAGCCACACATCCGCCCCTAAACCCGAAACCGGTTCGACAAGACTTTGAGACCTCCTAGAACCCATGGGACTTCAAAGGGATAGGTTACGTGATTCCCCCTTACAATAGCAGTTACTACAAGAGCTGTACTCCAAACTTCTTGAAGGGGATTATATAGGGGATTACTAGAGGGCTTGTAGAGGGGAAAAATGAGGAGTTTAAAGCTCGCAAGAGGTCCTACGAGTTATAGTAACCCCTCGATAAGACCCTCTTTAAGGACAGTAACTGCAAGGCGGCATGACCCAAAGCAGGCATCAATCACTGTTTTCAAGCCTGAAACCGTAAACGCAAAGGTCCATTTTTAGAAACATGTGAGAACAGGGGAGTAGGGTGTAGGGTGAATCAAAGGTCCAACATTCGGAAGACCTGGGAAGCAGTCAACTTTAGGCACTCGAACCCCTTCCAGACTATATCTAAATGCTTGGGTTTCAATGCTTCCTGGTCCCTTGGAATCCTTATCATAGGGAGCTCCAAAAAAGGGCCCCTCAATTTTTGGAAACCCTAACTAGGCCCTAAACCCTCTAAACAAGCATATGGCCCCAGTTTCTATTTCATGTTCCATTGGAGTATCCTGTACTTGGGGGCAATATCTGCAAACATCCGCAAACCATATAAGCCCTGAGCCCTAAACCCTAATCCGCAAAACCCGCCTACCCAGCTTTTGCACCACGTCGCTGGCAAGGGGCCCATGGCCATTTCCGCCCTGGGCTAGGGGGAATAGGGTGTAGGGTTAGCGTTGGGGTTTAAGGTTTAGGTTGGCTACCAGATTAGTTTCTCGGGTGTAGCTAGTGGCTTTACAGGGGACTGTAGGGATCATATGAGGGTTCTATACGTCTATATGGGGATTATACATGCTTAGTATAGGGTTTCTACAGGGAGCGACTTTGGATTATGTAGAGTACTGCGCGCAACGCAGAAATCCCAACTCCCTACTAATATCACCTTGATGTCTATTTAAGGTACCCTACCCTATACTCACACAGGAACCTAGGACCAAAATATTGACAGTCTTATTGGCGGCCATGTCTTCAAAGTGCGCATACTTCGTAAATTCCCTGAGTGTGACTGCGCAATTTGCCCAAGGTAAGGCCTCCACACAATTTTCTCACTGCGACTACATATGTGGAGACCTTGTACAAGGCTACACCCTAAATCGTACACTTCTATCTCAATGTAGCGGGACACTTCATATCCCATCACTCTGACACACCATGGAAATGCGACCGCTTCATAACCCTGAAGTCAACCACTCGCCGAAACATGCCCCGTCTGCCGGATTCTGCTCCCAAGTCTGTACCTAACCCTGAAGCGGAACGCATACATTCCTTCCTGAGCGCAGGCAGCCCATGTTGCGGACTTGGCTTTTTGGGAAAGTAAGGTCCGTCTACATACCCGCGGATGATACTAAACTACATCTACCATGAAACCCTCTCTTGTCTTCATGAGCCCGGAGCCCCATGTCTTCCTATGTATCCTCAAAAATTTCACCCTCAACTCCACACCCTTAAACCCTAAACCCTAAACCCCTAAACCCTAAACCATTTCGTTGCGAAAAATGGTCAAACCCCCGTTTTGGCCTCTGAAGGCGCTGCCCGACGAAGGCTCCCAGCCTCTCTGGACTCAGGGTTTAGGGTTTAGGGGTGCGATTTGGGGTTTAGGGTTTAGGGGTTTAGGGTTTAGGGTTTAGGGGTTTAGGGGTTTAGGGGTTTAGGGGTTTAGGGGCAGGATTTGGGGTACCGTCTTATGTGTACTCTATTTGAGGAATTGAACATATTATTTGGGGATCTTAGATGTTGCGAAATGTGGTGCGTGTTTCTGGCTAGGGGCCCTGCTGCATGTAAGGAGGCGCTACTTTGCTATACAAAGTCCTATGGTAATTTATAGGGGTTGTGTACGGCTTAAATTAGATGAAGATTATAACTTTAAAGTTTAGAGCTTAGGCTACCCCACGCACAAGTCAGCACCCACGGCTACTGTTAGTCCACGACGGGAGGCGCAGTGACAGAGCGTTCCACTGCTGAAAATGTCTATTCCTCCCCCACTCAGTAACTGTTGAGTAATATTCATACCAGTAGTATATATGGCCGTTAACGTTACCCCTAGTATAGACTGCTACTAGTAGCGAGTGGTCTTGCAGCCCCTTTAGTGAGTACACCTTCTACAATGAGTTTCGGCAACCTCTTACAAAAAGTAACCAGTTGCAGCCCCTTGTTAGAAGGTCCTCTTTGATGTGTTTTGCTTTTGGAAGCCTTGAAGGATTCAAGACCATCCCGCACAAATCGATCCCCTCAGCCCTCAAAAAATCCCAAGGAGCTCTTGATAACAAACAAACGACACCGGATCCTTGTTGAGGATGTCTCAAAGCAGAAGTGCTGCTCACAGCCCTCAGAAGTAATGCAGACCCCTCATTAATAAACCCCCTCCCTTTAATAGGGATTATAATAGGGATCCTAATATCAAGGCCCTTAAAAGGAGGGGGTTTATTAATCATGGGTCTACATTTAACTGCTTTAATCCAAACTGTGTAAACCTTCACAAACAGACTCCAAATTTTGAGCACTGCAGGACTTCCTGCCAGGGTTTAGGGTTTATTTTGGGTACTGCCCCCCCCCCAGTAACAGGCTATATTAGGGGTCCTATTAAGGGCTATATAGAACCACATTACAGTTATTATCCAACTGTTACTGAGGGGGGGCAGTATCCAAGGTTTGTTGTTTAGAGTTTAGGGTTGGGGCATTGATTCATGCAAGCTTTACGTCCTCAGTGACAAGATAACGCAAAGTAGATGGAAGGAGTAGAAGCCGAGGCCATCAAACTAGCTTCCACGGGGTGATTCTTGTGAGTTCCCCTCTACCTCCCCGCATTTCTCCTGCTTTGGGGGAGTTCAAGGGGGGTAAACCCCATATAATCCCGTGAATCATCCCAATTTCCATTTCATTTTCCATGTTCTTTTCCATTTGATTCTCCAATATAGTAGGCACCCCTAAACCCTAAACCCTAAATTTGGGGAACCCCCATTAGGGGCATGGGTTTCGGAACCAGTGATTACATGACCGAGGACGGAGGGACGACGGCTTCGCATGTTAGGCTGTCAAATCATGTAGACCCCGCATTAATAAACCCCTGCCTTTAAAGGGCCGTAATATTAAGGTTCCTACTATAATCCGTACTAAGGGGAGAGGGTGTATTAATCACTGGTCTGCATTAAGGACGGTTTTCTGTGCTTGCGTCAATTGAGTTAGGTTCTTCTAATGTACGTTAGAGTACCACAGCCAGGAGGATACAATCTTGTTCTGTACTATGCTCGGGACTATAGCATGCCCTTTACACAACTATTCAAACCAACCCATGAACACTTCAACACGGCAAAAAGGCACCGCTTTTGGTTCGTCGGCGTCTCTTGGAGACATCTTGTGGGTTGGAGACACATGAGCTCTAGACTCTGATAGGGACTATACTGCATATACAGTGATGAATTAGGGGTGTAGAGGATTTAGACTTGTAGCTCATGTGTCTGACGCGGTAGTGTGACCAGTCAGCTGCCCCGAATGCTCGCCAGTTCCAGGCCCTCCCCATGTCCAGCCTAGGGTGATCTTGTTGGGAGCAGGAGCGGTAGCAGGATTCAAGTAATTTGAAAAGAGGAACACAGTAACCTCGTAGCACCCGCTACAATGCCGCTACAACTTCCATGCAATCCCTATGCCCTGGTATCTCCCCATGGACTTCTATGGCGCTAACGCTTACGGGGAGGGGTACCGTGACACCGGGATCTCTCGAGGTCTCAACAACAGCCATGAAAAATTCAGGTGGAGGCAGCCATACTCTCTGCTGGCCAATTTATGGCGGGGTCGTTGTAACTTGTCCAGTCTCTGTGAGCTGCGGTACATGAAGCCTCCTGCAAGGCACCTCTTAGCCGGGGTTCTGAAGTCTACTTCGCCTACCGCTTACTAGGGGGGGTCCTTGTGGAACTACAAGGTTGCAAATGAAATATAGTCCAAACTCTTAGTATCCCACTTTATAACCTCTAATATTCCCCTACATCATCCCCTATATAAGCCTTACTATAGCTCAAATGAAGAGTCCAGAGGAGCCCCTTCCACACTGGCATTGCAAGGAAACCTCCCGTTGTGGGCCCAAAGTTCGCCTGCGCTTTATAACCGCATAGAAACACCGAACCCTTGATAGGTAGGGGTAGAGAAGGAGTGTATAGGGGCTTATAGGGGTTCTATTGGGATGATGGAAAAAGGAAATGGAAACTACTTTTTAGGCTTTAAAAGCCCAGAGGTAGAGAAATGCTTGTGAAGACTTTGCTGCGGCCTGTGACCCTGTGAATCTGTCAGCAAGGGGTTATGGTCCCCCCTACATAGATAGAATATGGGATATATGGGGATCTTGTTATAATCTACCCAAAGCCATAGTCTATCTACTGAAGGGGAAACTATACGTCTGTTTATGCAACGGTTAACGAAAGCAAGACGTCATGTCGAACCTACTCCGGCATATATAGACAAGGGACCGTAACTGGGATGCTGTTCAGGAGCGTGCATTAAGTTACTATACTCAGGAAGCCCTATTATTTACAATATACCCATATGAGGAAGCCATATAATTTACTATATATCCATTATACCCATATGGTAACTTGAGCCCTAAGCCCTATACACCCATTGCGTGGCGTGGATAGCCGCAACCTGAGAGAAATCTGAACTCATCGCCTCATCTTACCAGGATCCCCTCCAGGGTTTAGGGTTTAGGGTTTAGGGGATTTTAGGGTCAGGTCATTGCCCCTCACAGCAACATTGATCACAAAAGGCACTGGGAGTTACAATACCCTCTTAATAAGTTAAGAGCAGGTACTGTAACGGGGAACGACCCGAAGTTAGGGGACTTACTGCACCTAAAACCTAAACCCTAAATCCTATGTATACCTATAACCCCCGTATACCCCATAAATTCCCATATCCTTAATCCTATATATCACTATATACCCTATATGTCTGCATATCCATTTTCAGAGATCAGAAGATGTCCTCATTGGTCTGGATTACCGTGGACTGTGGATGCAGCGTGACCCCCAAAATCCCAAAGTCCTTCATGAGGGGGCCCTTCATAAATGACCCACAAGCCCTAACTCCCGATCACCAGTCCCTATTCCCTAAACCCCTAGACCCTAAACCCAAAAACTATATCCGAAGCCCTATTCAGTGGGCAACTTCCACCTGTTCTGATTGTAGGTTCTGCGTTTCTGCGAGCGGGAGGATTCCCGACGCCCACACTACCCTTTGGGCTTAGGGTTTCGGCGTTTAGGGTTTGGGGTCTACGGTTTAGGGTTTAGCTAGGGGTTCAGGGTTTAAGGCCAAGGTTTTAGGGTCTTAAACCCTAAACCCCAACCCTGGGGTTTAGGGTTTCGGGGTTTAAGTCACAGGGTCTAGGGGTGAGGGGGCCATCTGAAGCGTGGGTTAGACAATAGGGGACTGAGTGGGTTCTACAATGAAGGGCTGGGGAATACAGCGGTTCTAACGTCAAAGGCTTAGGGCTTAAGGGATCATGGGGTTCCAGGATTTAGGTTTAGGTCCAGGGTCAGGTGTTTAACGCTTCGGGGTTGAGGTTTTCAAATTCAGGTCGTCCATTCCACGCTTCAAGGACTGCGGGTGCATGCTCAGCACAGAAGACAGCAAGAGTAATTGTCTAGGTAATGGGGCCAGAGAACCTCATGTTGTCTACAGTGCTTCTTTGAACAAGCTGAAACCTTGGAAGCCGTACTGACACAGGGCTTGCAGATGACAGCAGAACTGAGCATGAAGGGGTTGATCTGCACCCACAGGGCGCACCTGTTCGTGGGTTTGCACGGGTTGGTGTGGGAGTCGTAACGTGCGCAAAAATTCTCAGGACAACAGTGGCACGGCAACATACCCACGAAAGCATACTAAAACCATGTCGTCACATTGCCAAACACTCCCTACCGATAATCGAAAAGCGATGCAACTTTTAAATCATGACAAAACATCCATCAGCCAAACTTCCGAAGAGATGCCGCTACCTCAGCTTAGGGCAACGGCAAGTGAAACAATGCGTGATGTCTCCACATGGGATATTCCTGTAATCATGAGAGGCGGTGTCACCTTGGTGAAAATGTGCGGTGACATTAGTCAAACCAGTGTGAGAAATTGTGGGAGTGGAGTAGAAGTCGTCGTCGTCATCATCATCATCATCATGATGCTGCGCTGCTGCCATCAGGAGTAGTAGCAGCTGCTGCTGCTGCTGCTGCTGCTGCTGCTGCTGCCATTCTCATGAGACAGATTTTCCCATTGCGAAGAATTACGATACTAAGACTGAAGCCGGCCCCACATTCTGCCCCAAACATCGGGGTTCTTGACAGACGGATGCCCCAATTGGACCCTGGGATTTGCGATGCACCTCACCCTTTTTGATACCCCAGTGGCCGTTGTGAAGACCATTCTTTTCCCCAATTGGGAGACACCCCTAACTCTCAAGCGGCGGAGAGCATGCGCAATCTTCCGATGCTAGCACCAAACGGCAAGCTTGTTGTCCCAAACTGATAGCATCCTTCCACTAAGGATCTGGAGGAGTGAAGATACTCCTAGATGCATAACCGCGAGTGCTGTCGAAAACGAGCTGGACATTCTTCCCGCCGGAGGCAGGAAGGTGTGTATTCGTCTGGCGCTAACATGACTTGTACTGGACGACACTAGGCGGGATCTTTTGCCCGAACGCAAAGGGGATCCAAAAGGATTTGAAATCGAATCGAAGCCAAAAGGTGGTCTTCGCTGCTGCAGGTATCGCCGGCAATTCCAGTTGTCGTCTACTAGATATCACTGTATTAATGATGATGACATTCCGAAGCTGAACAATATACTGCACAATCCAAGAGCCTGGACAATCATCACTGGAAGGTCACCTCGGTACCTGCCCGCAAGCCAGGTCCTTTGAGCCCCCAATTTCTGGGAAAATGGCGATTCAGCCTGCCTGTCCTACAGGCCTGTCCTTCAGGCAGCAAAGGGTGATCTCAGCTTATTGGCCTTCTTGGGTGGCCACTTTGTGACCGGGTACTTCTCAAAATGCACACAGTTGTTACGTAGTGACTATGAGAAGAAGTAGCACTTGCATGTGGCTATGAATCTGTGTGCAAAGCTTTGCAGCAACTCATTGTTGAGAGGCTTTGCGCAGGAAATCTCACTGTAGGCAGCACGGCGAAATTCCACCTTGGGCCATGTTCTCTGAGTTTCAAGATTCTTCGGGGCTGTGTAAGGGATGGCTTTCTTGCAGAAGGCTGGATTGCAAAGGAAGGGCTTGAAACCTCTTCGGGAATGAACAACTTTTCATAATTTTATAGTAGCTTCAAAAAAACAATAACAGTAACAAGAGTAGCTCTATGACTTTGAGAAAAGGCGGGTGTTGAGCCACCGTCTGGACTTCAGGGTTCAGGGGACTCCTTTAGGGTTTGGAGTTTAATTAGGGCTGAAGGTTTGACCCTAAGCCCAAGACCCCTTTTGGAACAGTCTTTCTGACCTAAACCCCCTAAAACCCTGAACCCTAAACCCTGAATGATCGCTTGCGGGTTTAAGGTTTCGGGTCCGGGGGGTTGGGACTAGAAGCCTGACAGAGCACCCGTCAAGCAGTCGCAGGGCCGCCTCTGGGGAGGATGACTACTGCTAAAGTTCTTTACAAGGTTTAGAGTACTATACAAGGGTTATATAGGGATAGTGGAAAAGAAATGGATGGTACTATTTAGGCTTTACGGTTAGGGGATATAGGGTTTAAGTTGGGTCCTTCCCTCAACCATTGACAGTCTACAACAAGGGTCATACTAAGGGCTATATCTAACTATAATATAGCTATTGGGCAGTACCCATGCTATAGTTCTCACCTTTTCTAACTAACTAGCACTATAGGACTATGGGACTATAGGAGATTACCGCATGTTAACTTGGACTTGCCCAACATTGCCCCAGCTTATACTCCCTAATCCCGGATCCCTAAATCCTTTTCCTAAACCCTAAACCCTAAATCCTAAACCCTAAACCCTAAACCCTAAACCCTAAATCCTAAACCCTAAACCCTAAACCCCAAACCCCAAAAAACAATTCGTCGAGACACACACTGGCGCCGTGGTGTTGACTCCCACGCCGCAATCACCGCCCCCGGCCAAAGAAGTTTGAAGAAAAACTTGACCTCGGCTTCTACAGATGGTTTTGGGGTTTAGGGTTTAGGGTTTAGGGTTTAGGGTAATGGGAAATATAACCTCTATATAGTACATTCCCCAATAATGGAGAATCAAATGGAAAAGAAAGTGGAAAATGATGGAAACTGGGATTATAAGGTAGTTTACTGGGAGTAGGGTTTAATGCGAGCTGTAGTCTAAACTCCTTAAAGGGGGTTGTATAAGGGATTATATAGGGGAGTATTCTAGGGCTTATTAAGGGGGACATTAGAAGTTTAGACTATAGCTCATATGTGGGTAATGGAATTGGGGTTTAGGGGTCAGGGTTCTGGGTTTGGGGATTAGGCGTTCGGGTTTAGGGGCTTGGGTTTAAGGATAAGTGTCTAAGATGTAGAGTTCAGATTTTTGGACGAAAGCTTAGGTGTTTGCCCTGTACGGTCACAGATCCCGCAAAATGCAATCCCAAACACCTGCCAGGATCTAGAAATTAGATCCCGGATATCAGCCCATGCTGACCCCTGTGTCATCTCTATAATTCTTCATAGGATTCTGGGGGATCTGATTTGTATTTCTCTCTGGGAGTTCTGGGATAGGAGTTGAATAAATCCCTGAGTAGCAGCCCCTGTTAAGGACAGGTGCTGTGAGGGAACTGACCAAGGGTGAGGGGTTTAGGGCGTGGAAGAGGCCGTAGACCCCTCCACGCCACACTCCGCACCCTCATGATTCTTGAAATTGATGTGAGAAAATAGACCAGGGCGTGCTTAGGGTTTTGAGGCTTATCAGAAGGTAATACTGTGGGGGAGAGGTCTTGAGAATATGGCTTCATCTACCCTGTAACGCTTTCAAAAATTGTTTTTGCTGCTTCAGTCTCCTGAAGGTGTAGAATCAGAAAAAATTGCAGGACACCCCAGATCCATGCGCCTATCTCGAAAAAGGGTACCCTTAGGCCTCAGGCCTTAGGTCCCTCTAGCTTGGCCTCGGCCGGGGCAAAGGCTTAAAGAGAAAAATGCAAAATCTGGTACTGAATGGGTGCTTGCAAAAAAAGGCGTCCTTCGGTAAGAACCCATAGAGTAAGGTTTATGGTGTGGGGGTCCCCCCCATGTATGGAAAGCATAGATCGAAGACCTAGAAGCGAGTTGAAGTTATTGCAGCCCAGATCTGCAAAGGGATCTAAAAAATGGATCCCCTAGAAAAATAAGGGGAGATATGTATGGAGTATATTTAGCGATCTGAATGGGGGTATATAGATGATCTAATTTGCAGATTGTCCCAGCAGCAAGGGAATAGCCAGTGGACATAGGTTCGTATTAGGAAATTTACTCAGGACTATACGAAACCACCGAAGGGACCCCAATGTTCACCCTTAATGGTGTCTTGGTACACTAATGTTGACAGTAGCTCATATAGTCCCTATAAGACACTCGTGTATAATCCCAATTGGTCTGTTTGAGGTATCCTAAATCAAAAAGACCAGAAACCTAGGATCAAACACCCTAAACCCTAAACCCCTAAACCCCTAAACCTAGGATCAAAATATTGGTAATCATTCCGACTTCTACGTTCGGCCAAAAATGATTGTCTAATGCGGCACTAGCAGCTGTTTTCCCTGGAATACTAAATGGGGGTTTCCCAAAATTAGGGGTACCATTTTGGGGGTCCTAATAATAAGGATTATAGCATCTTGGGGTCTATATCGGGGTCCCCCTATTTAGGGAAACTCCCAAATGCCCTTCACCCTTTTGTTCTTAAGGTCCTGAAAGAACAAGTCCATGCCCATGCATCTCCACCTCCCGGATGTGCTGTAATTATCCACTTGTCATGTGGAAGTGGGCAACGCAAAGATTCTGGAAGCCGTCGTCTCCAACAGGTTCGAGCGCCTTGTTTGCATAGCTGCCCAAAACTTCAGCAGAGTATGCCATCCTCTCCCGCAAAGTTCGGGCTGAAGCCAGGCGAGGGCACAGGCAGCAAGCCCTCCTTTCTCACCCCAAACATTTGGGCTTCTCAAAGTTGAGAGGGTACTTTCTTGGGGTTCCTGTTAATAAGGGTTCTGGTGTTTTCGGGAGCCCTCATGCACACTCCGGGAGTAATACTTGCTCTTGTGGTTGTCTCTAATTGCGTGTACCCCAAACCCGGACTTCTTGAGAGGATCTAGAAATCAGATCCCCTATAGCAGCCCAAAGCAACCCCTACATGAATCCTACATGTTGTCCATATTGTTCTCAGATCCATATTATGGGGTTTCCCCAAATTAGGTACCATTTTGGAGGTTCCCATGATCAGGACTCTAGTATTGACAGGCCACGGGTAGACTCCAGGATTGGAATGGAGAGCGACATGTGCTCCGGCGCCTCACAGGCTTCAAGGCTTGGCGGGCTGGGCACCCTAAACCCTAAACCCTGAACCCTAAGACCAAAACCCTTTGAAGACAGGACTCCGAATCCTAAACCCTAAGCCCTAAGCCAAAGTTCCTTTCAAACCAGTACTCCTTGACTCCTAAACCCTACACCCTAGATGTACATGACAGGTTTGGTTCGGAACTCGGAGCCTTAGGCTCTGCCTGAAGATCCTTAGCCTACCATGATTCGGGTACTGCCCCCACCTAATAACAAGTCTATAATAGATGTATAGTCCCCCTAAAGTAGATAGAATATGGCTTTGGGTAAATCATAAAAGACCCCCATGTACCCCATATTCTATCTACTTAAGGGGGGCTGGAATATTAAGGGCAAGGGTTTAGGGGTATATAACCCCATTCTAATCATTCTCCAGCTGTTACTGGTAGACTGCTGTAGTGTCTTTCGGATAGACTTGAAGTGATATTACTTGGAATCTCCCCCCAGCCACTAACAGTCTCCAGAAAAATCAATGGCAAATTCTATTAATTCTTGTATAATCCCTATCTATGACTGTTAAGGGTTAACCCAAGAGATTCCGGCCCCCAATTCCCTAAACCTTGAACCCTAAACCAGTTCTAGTCAACAGATTAACCCGGCAGGCCTCACTCTAGCTGCTTGGTCATTGCGTTCTCCAACTGTACAGGTCTTCTTCATGATCCCAAACTACAAGTGCGCGCTCGAAATTTAGAGTGTAGAGTTAAGGGTATAATCCCCCATAATCCCCGTGCTCTCCTAGGGAAAGTACAGCATCCGCTCAAGCGCAAGGAAAGCTTTGTGTCCCATCACAAATCGCGTATCTAACTACAGTTTGCTGAGGGTTTGGGGCTTGCTTTGTCTGCGTATATACAACCTGAACAACATAACGTATCCATAAGCCTCTGTCTCCGTGGTATTTTTGCAAGCCGTCGATCTAAAAGCCTCAGAATTTTGTATAACCCCACCCACGATCAAGAAAGGGACCAACAGCTTTGAGAACCCACTCAAAGCTAAACCCGGATCTCGAGACCACTGCTATATGCATACGAATCCCTCATGTCCTCGACCCTGCCCCCGTCACCGGGGACCACAAGTTTTACAGAAACTGCGAGGCCTTCAAGTTGGGCTTGGCCACAAGAAGGCTGCTGAGCCACTTTCCGTACTCAGGGAGCATGCGCTTCCTTGATGGCTAGTGGGTTGAGGTGTTTAGGGTTTCTTGACACTGGTTCCTACGCAAGCTGGAGTGGTGGAGCGAACGCAAAGAAAACAACTTCCAAACGCCAGAAATATTGCGACGACAGAAATGATATCTGTATTCATGTACATCCACTTAGGGGCTAGTACAGAGGTGCCTTCTTGAAATCTGTGCTCTCGTTGCACCGACACCGGGACTCGAATTCTGAATTTTACATGTAAATGTAAATCCGATTACCTTCAGTGTTATGGATTATGCCTACCAATTCAGGGACACTTACTACAAAACTGTAGATAGTTGGTGTTGCAGGAAGACTCATTTCAGAGGTTTGCCTTCAGGTTTGAGGAATTGATGTCTTGGCTACACGGACTACGCAGGATCTAGGCAGTGAATATTGGGATTCTATATAGGGATATACGGACTATGCTAGAATCAATGGAAAAGAGATGGAACATGGAATGGAAACTGGGGTTGTTCCTAGAGATATTCGGGATTGTTCTGAATAATTACATGTATTGTTTGGGCTTCGATTTCAAGTTTCCTATACCATACTTACACAAGGAATCTAGGGCCACATCATTGCCAATTATTGAGCATCTGCAAGTATGTACTACAAGGGTGTATATGTCGTATGGTCGGTGCGTGGTGTAGCAAGGAGGGTTTGACGGATCTTGCAATGCAAGCAATGGGGGCGTACAGCGTTGCAGAACCTGATGTTCTCCTGCAAAGTTACTTGGGTTGGGGGGTTGGGGCGTCTTCATGCGGATTCTTGGAATGGGTTTGGCGGCGGTTTGAGGTAAACGGGCTTTGACCACTCTTGTTTGCAAATCCGCGGTTGGTGCGGGTGCTCAAGGGACCGAGGGCAGCATTTTTCCTTCCACCATGACAGGCTCAAGTCAGGCTCCTTGTGATCTTATGCATGAAAATCAAACCTCAAGTTCGTACATAATGCAAGTCTGCAAGGGTCCCACAAGTTCAATTGAGCCTCATCGGAGAACAGTGGAACAAACTAAACAAAGTGCCACGGTATTCTCGCGCATCAGCCTTTGTATCATGGAGGATACGCAGGGGAGCTCTGGCTCTTACAGCTAAGCGGGATATATAATCATACCGTCTTGGGGGGACGTATAAGTCTTTCAATTACACCTTTTGTAACGCTGCCAGGCCACACCAGCCCATGACCAGTGTACATGCCGTTGTTGAGGGGCTCGTACGTGAACTTCACCACAAAGACCTGCTCCTGGCAGTTGCCGGACTACTGTAGTTGTGCGGGCCTGTTGCCAAAGCACACCACACAGGTGTTTACAAGAAATGACATCCTACGTACTCCCAAAACAAGCACCCTCAAAGGAACCCAGCCTAATAGAAAGCCCCTCAAAAGACAGCCAAACAAAAAAAATCTGTCAGAGAGTAACACAGCTTCTGGGTGATGAAGCTTCTTCATGCCTTCCTGCCCCTAGACTCTAAACCCTAACCCACGTCCCTAGGCAGCCCTGAGGCATGAGATTACGTAATACTTTCATACTAATGTTACACCCCTCCCCCCGTGATATTAGTAGTGGGGGATACTTAATAATAGTATGAAAAGTATTCAGGATGTTTCCGAGAACTTTGTTGGGGGGCCGGGAGCCATGCACATCATAAGGTGGTTCTCTGTACCAGCACAGTCAACCGCGAACCCCTGATTCTCGGAAACTTACTTCGAACCCTCAGGACTAACATCGCCAAGCCCCAACCCGAACCGTTTTATGTCCAAGTTTTTCGGGGTTACCTACAGGTGAATACTATTTACCCCTTAATCAATAGGTATACGTAACCCATGCAATTCTAGAATTCTAGGTAAGTTGGGTTACGGGTGAGCTCTACACCCCAAAATCCTAAACCCTGAACCCCAAACCCTAAACCCTGAAACCCAAAACCCTAAACGCTGAACCCTGAACCCCAAGCCCTACACCCTGAACCCCACACTCCAAACCCTGAACCCAAACGAACATCTGTGACTCTGAGCGCCACACCTTGCGGACGGCCTTCTGAAGCCTATCTTCCGAAATGCCTTTGCCTTTTCCAGGATGCTTCAGGCTTTAGGGTTTAGGGTTTGGGGTTTATCAGGGTTTAGGGTTTGG
>CAJNIZ010032779.1:85014-96191 GCA_905231905.1 Symbiodinium pilosum | reverse complement strand
CCAATATATACCCCATTATAACCCCTATATAACCCCATTGTAGTAGTTTCCATTTTCTTTTCCATTATCCCAATATAATCCGTATATAACCCCTATATATTCCTTAATATTATTGGGGGGTAATATCCCTTCCTTAAATCCCAGCCCCCTTAAGGACTTTAGATCAGATCTGCACCAAGGCCTTTGGCGAAATCCCAGGCATTCCGGTAGTTCCTCGGCAGAAATTGGGTTTAACTGGGCCTTGGGGCTCCATAATAAGGAAACCCTACTCGCGCTTTAGGGTTTAGGCAATGTACCTGTATTATGGTAACTTGAGACAAGTTCCCAAACAGCAACCCGGCTTGGGCTTTGGGATGTCTCCTGCTTGTCGTGGGAGCAAAAAAGATTGAGGAAGGACTGCAAGGATGGAGCTATAGTCCCACTTAAGTAGGTAGAATATGGCTTTGGGTATATTATAACAAGATCCCCATATGCCCCATATTCTATCTACTTCAGGGGGACTATATGTTGAACGGGCAAGATGGCTTTATCTGCCCTGATGTGGGGCTCGTGTTTAGGGTCCTCCCATAACATATCTTTTATACTGAAAGGGAAATGACGAAGCATTAGCAGTTTAGGATACACCTAGACATGTGCGAAGGAATTATCGATTGACATGGTCCAAACCAGAGACGTGACTACAAATCCTTGTCTGAAAGTATTGTGCTCGGACAGGAGGCATCCAGGCATGGTATTCGCATGAGTATGCATTTTTTATTTGTCCTATTCAATGAGAATGTTCGAGTAAGAAACCAGTGTGGCCAAGGTCATTCGATCTTCACAAACATGGCTCAATTCGTGTTCCAGGCAATGCAACCTGTATCATAATTGTAAAAGGAATCTAGGACGATAACATTGCAGGTTTTGCGGCTTCTGTAGAAGGCTTGTCCATCACAAGTAAGTGCGGAGACTTGCAATCTTAGGCCGGCGAGGCTTTTGCCCAACCCTCAAATTGATCGAGTGAAGTTCAGACGCCGAGCCCCAAGGCATAGTGGGCAAAGTGCAGAATTCTTAAACCCTGAGCCCCGAGCCTAAACCCTTACTTAAGCCCGCCAAGTCCCAACCCCAAATTCTGAGCCCGATCCCTGCCCCAAAAGCGTGACCCAGCCGGAGCGGCTGCTCGGTTGTTGCGTGGTCCGCCATGATTAGCGAAGGACTGTAAGAAGCAACCTGGAGGGGTCCAAGAGCTGGAGACCCCTTTTTGAATACTTCTAATAAGGGTTCCGGCATTTTACGATGCATATTGGGGCCCCCCAGTGGGTTGACACTACCACTTGTTGCAACAGGAATTCAGCCAGTGTGGAACAAGTATCGGATAGACCACCATGTGGGGGTAAGGTCGGACGAGGTTCATGATGTATGGCTGCATCATATGAAAAAATCTATGACTCTCGTGCATACTTGGGGCAAGACAAACGAGGAGAGCTTGAAACATAGCACTGGTGAAACGACAGAAAGATGACACAATTCTGTGATAGCAGCAGCGGCAGCAGCAGCAGCAGCAGCAGCAGCAGCAGTAGCCGCCACTACAACAGCACCGGCATGGTGTCGATAACAGCGTTGAGGACTGGAGGGATTGCGAGAAGAGGCCCTCAATTCGAGAAACACCTGTACAAACTGTGTTTTAAGCAGCGAAGCTTTTCTTTGTCTTCTTGGCTCCAGATTTTCGAGGGGCTGTAGAAGCTTCTTCGCAACTGGAATGGTGCACATACCCGCTCTGGAAAGTAGTACATGATAAGGATACTGGGACAATGCAAGGAACGGCTACAGACAGTAGCCTTCACAGTTTGCGGTGAGGGTGTAAGGCTTTAGGGTTCAATCAATGAGCATGGGTGGGTTTTTATGTGGTAGGTTCCATCCCGTATCGACGCCCAAACAAATCGATCCTTGTTAGAGAAACCCAAAAAGGGACCCGCAGTCTGCTGAAACACTGAATCATAATCCCCAAAATGTATATTACCCTAGACAGCCCCTATATAGAACCTGTTTAGGAAGGGACCCCTAATTAACCCAATCAATAATCCTATGTCCAGCACAGGGTCCCAGAACCCGGCCGCTGGTCAGGCGTACCGTTTAGGGTTTGGGGCTGTGAGGCTCCAAGACTTAGGGTCTAGGGTTCCTTTTTTGGGAGAATCCCCATGAGGAGTATTTTGAAAGAATTGTGGTCTATACCCCAAACCCTAGACCGCAAACCCTAAACCCTAAACCCTATATTAGGGCTCCCTCATTTATGCAGACCCCCACTTCACACCTTCAGCACCCCAGAAAAAACTCGAAAGTCAACCCAACCCCTCCTCAAGAAACATGAACACTAGGGTTTAGGGTTTAGGGCTTGAATTTTAGAGCTTAGGGTTTAGGATTTTCCGGCACAGGAACCAGCAACGTAAAGACATGAAATCCCTGTGCCCTACCAACCACTGCCTAAAACCAGTGTCATTCAATCTTCCTCTTTCTTGTCCATTTGCTTCCCAGACTGCAATTCGCGCACTGCATAACTTCACACACCAATATCCCAAAGGAAACCTCTTTATCGTCACCATGATAAAGTCATACCCCCTATAAACTCCAATGCACGTAATCTTCCACGTTCTTTTCCGGTTGATTCTCCCATGATTGAGGTAAAATCCCTAAACCTTAGATAACCCGAAACCCTAATCCCGAAACCAAATAAATCCTAAACCCTAATCCCTATTAAATAGTAGTTTCCATGTTTTTCTACTATCCCCATTTCAAACCCCCAAGCCCTAACCCTATAGCCTATTAAAGTAGTTTCCATTGTATGTAGGAGGCCACTAAGTTGGAGATCAGTTCTGGGACCCCGGGCTGGCATGTAATCCTCCGGGTTGAAAGAGGCATAGCTCACCTTGGCGTCAGTAGAAATAGTGGCTGTGCGCGAGTTTCCTGCAATATTAGGGCTTAGGGTTTAGGGGTTTCGGGGTTTAGGGCTTAGGGCTTAGGATTTGGGGTTTAGGGTCTAGGATTGAGGATTGGGGTTGAAGGTCTAGGTAGTAAAATGTAACAGTAGTAATAACCATCTGCCATAGCAACGGTAGTAGTAATCTTGATGTAGGGTTTGTGATGTAAGTAGGGACTGACTGAAGGAAGCATGAAAGGCTCCCACGATTATGAAGCGGGGGCTTGCGGGCTTAGAGAGGAGTCTGGGATCTAAGGATTCAACTATTTTACTGCTGGGGATTTTTGTCATTTTACATGCGCAGGGTCTGAACTTCAGCGCTTCATGTCTTTCTCAACGATCACTGAAGAAACTGTTGGACCAGCACATTTGCCCGAAATTGGTCTTTCTACATGTGACGGTTAGGGTCTAGGGATATACACAAGAGTGATTTCGCCTCAGGGAATAAAGGGGTTATTTTGAGAAACTATCATATTGAGAGGCATCTGCTGCTGTGGGTTCGGGCTTTAGGTTTAGGGTAGAAGGTGTTTGGGGTCTCAGGTTTACTGTAAGGTCTCTAGCTTCGTTCGCAGATATGACTCGTGCAAACAAGGTGCATCCTGCTTTGCAAATCTCTGCGAGAAGTTCCTGATTCAGGGGGGGTTATGTATGGGCTGCGGGGTAGGTTACACCCTAAACCCTAAATCCCAAACCCTAAGCCCTAAACCTAGATATGTACGGGCTTGATTATAGAGATAGATAGGTGGGTAGGGTACTGCCTCCCCCCCTATCAATGCTTACAGTAACAGGAGCCATATACAGGGCATGACATAGATATGCTGCATATCTTGTCTAACTGCTGCTGAGTGGGGGCGGTATGGAAGGTTTGGGGTCCAGGGGGTGTAGGGAAGAGACTCTGTGCGCAGGGCAGGGGCCTAGATCATCAGAGTAAGGGTTGGGGCACGTAGTTGAATCAGACTCGTAAGAGAAAAATGATCCTACTTCTTCGGGATTCTACATTACCCAGAAAAACTACCTACACCGGATGAAGTTTCATGCTCTCAAGAAAGCAGAGGAGTGCTGTTATGATGCACAGGAGGATTCCATCTAAGCCGCGCAGTTAGGGATGGGTCGTGGCACTACTCAATATGCCAGGCAGCTCAGTGCAACAGAAGCCCTCTTTCCGCAGGGGTCCTTTCCGGAAAAAAACGAAGCAAGACCGCTAATTCTGAGAACAGACCCCACGAAATAAGGAACACACACTGTCCTCGGAGAGGCTGTGCATATACAACGAAGTTCCCCCTAACTGCAACAAATCGATACAAGCTTGCCGGGGGGGCATCAAGAGTCAATGCGCAATTGGCGTGGAGCTCTATCCAATTGCGAATTACGCCCTACAAGACCGGTCCTGAGAACCCTTTCCTTCATTCCCTATCACTTTGCGGGTCATGGGGGCTTCGTAAGTAGACTTATACGCCTGTAAGCCACATAGTAGCCCCGGCTTATCCTGATCATCAACCCACTTGCTAGATTCTTAACCCACTCACTAAGTCACCATGACCCTTAACCCTAAACTCTAAGCCCTAAAACATGTGGGTAGTTTCTATTTTCTTTTCAATGACTATCCCACTTACTAAGTCCTCCAAGTAGACTATACTGATAGGTACTTACAAGTGACTGCTCTGCATGTTTGAGCTAAAGTAGCCCAGGTGTTTGCGAGAACTTGGATTTCAAGGCAGAGCCCTACAGGTTTAGGGTTTAGGGGCTTAGGGTTAATTGTCCTACTGTTTGTCAATAGGAATCAGGGAATATATGGGTAATGTAGGGACTATGTACACGTAATCTTTGGGTTGGAATTAGGGAATACTGATATTTACTAAACCCTAAATCATTCAATATCAAGTACCTAGACCCCTACATTAGTCTCCGTGCTGCTGCCCAGGTACAGATATTCGAACACCGTTAGTGGATCGGAAATCTGCTGCGGCTCCCCCTTTGGAGACTTGGCGCAATTATAACCTCAAATGACATGGTTCAGGATTTCCGGTTAAAGGTTCTGATGGAATTGTTTTAGAGGGTCTATCTACTGTTCCAGAAGGAAAAGATCAGATGGATTTGGTAGAAAAATTGACAATGCCTTTTTGCAATACCCTTTGAAAGCGAGGCCGTTTACACTAATCTTAAACACCACCGCACCCCTCATATGAAACACTTCTGCCTCTATGTGCTGCAAAGGGGGGGCCTTCAAGCGCGAAGGACATCTCCGGAAAAGGATTACGGGAGTCCTTCTCGGTGAGTATAAAAGGATGATTCTGAGAAACTTACACATCATAGTACAAGGGGACTGAACATTCTTGGCAGAATATGGCCTAGGAGGCCTCTGCATGAAGGCACCAAGCATGGTGGAAAATGTGTTGGACTTCTAAGTTTCAATAGCAGAGGTGCCATAGCATGCTGAGCTGCTGCCTGTTTTCGGCCGTACAAATTGCTGCCTACAGTATGGCTCCCATGTCTTACCGCCCTGGCATCCAGGAATCTCAATCCATTCTGAGGTCGGGGGTGGCCTGAGCTAAACCTGTCCTAGACTCATTCTTAAGTGCCCTCTCCCCATGGCCCACCGGCCATGTGCCATCGGACCCTTACTGTGCTATCCAAGACGCAGTTGTACAGGCCCAACATGGGGGTGACGGATGCTATGTCGCCTGAAACTGTAAATTTGAAGGCGGCTTTCGGGTATGGGAGTTTGGAGCTTCCCTGAGAAAAGTTGTATTTTGAGGGCATGCCTTTGTGGACCTATATTGGGAAGTTCCCCTTGGATGCATTTTCCCAAACTTCAAAAAAAACTGGGTGCTGTTGAAAGCTAGTTGCATACATCATTGAAGCCTTATAGCCCCACTAGGTCAATTTCAGCGTAGGCTGCTGTTTCGAAACACGCTGGATTGCTCAGGGATCTCCAGGGTCTAGGGGCTGAGTATTGAGGTTGTGCTGAAACACGTGCTTGGTGGATAGAGAGGCGAAGCTTGCAATTCAGGAGTATGGGCCCTGAATTACATACAAGATTGCTGCCTCATGCTGTAAGGTTGTGGGCTTACTGAAGAGAGAGGGAAGTTGCTTCTGAGCCATGACAGTGAATACCAGCTGAAACAGGTGTGGACGAAAGCACCAGATCATGGAGCACCGCCCTGTGAGAAGTTCAAGGTGGCAATCTTCCCTGGGCCTTTTCAGGGTATATAGGGGATATAGGGGTTCTATAGGGGTTATATTGGGACAATGGAAAATAATGTCCACCTCAGGCAAAAAATGTGTTTTGGAAGTGATACAAGTGCTGCGGGCTTCTACTCATCAATCCTCCCCTGCGAAGCTTGTGAAAGAATCCTGACAGATCATTGGCGTGAGCTTTTAACCAAGGACCACGAGAAATAATATAGAGACTCGCGTGAAGATCCTTCGCCAAGCTCTAGACTCTAGAACCTCGCCAACTCACGGCAAGGTTCTGCAAGGGTGGCAGGCTCTGGGGTGATAAGGATGTTTGCTCTTGGCCTGTCTGCTCTGAACCCCAAGGTTATATTCGGGTATATATACGCTTAATATTGGGGTTCTATGGGTTATATCGGGATAATGGAAAATGAAATGGAAACTGCTACTCATGACCCCTGAGCCGTAGGTACATACGGAAACTTGAAACTCACCCCTCTGGGGTCCGGTGCCTCCGTTGTCCATGAGGTCAAAGACTGGCTTGACCTTGTTTCGTTAGGGGATTCGAATTTGAGGCTTTGGTTCCTAGGTCTTCGGGTTGCTCTAGAGTTTACTGTAGTTTCCGTAGACCTATAATAAAAATAGTATCTTTGAATATTCCCTGAGGGTTAAACTAGGAAATTAAAAAATCCTGAGGACAGTAAGGTATAAGGTTCAAGGTTGCAAGCTTTAGGCCTAGCAGTCCCAAAGCTAGGCTTTGCCGCTTAGGTTTGAAGGTTTGGGGTTCGAGTTCAAGCGTTACAAACCCCTTTGCCCCCACGGAGTGCAAACTTTGTCTAGGCCACCAGGCCAACATGTTGAACAACTGAAAATGAAATCCCACCAGGCTTCCCGAGATGCAACCTGATGGAAGTTGTGAAGAAAAAGCTACTTCCTTACCGGGATGGTTGGGCACAAACTTGCTTTTCCCGGCCTACGTGTTCACCTACCTGTCCTGAAGGAGCACGTGCTCCCAAGAGCCCATAGACCCGCAACGGCTCAAAGCACACGCCTTTTCAAGCCTAAACCTATACCATACCTAACCTAACAGGGCGTAACCAAACAGCCAGACGGCGCATGGATGACGCACAAATTTCTTACTGGCTCCCCTAGTTACGGCTAATCATGGTCATCCAGCATACTATCTGGCTAGGTCGGCAGTTTTCAAGGTAACCCAAGGACACCAAGAAGGCCACCGGAAACAATAGCACAACATTGGCATGCCTTCAGCCTAGGTGGCCTTGATTTATTTTCCCCTACCTATCCTTAAACCCTCAAACCTGAACCAAAAGCTGCTCCCAAACCACACCGTCCTCAATGCCCTTTACACCAGCCTAACTTAATGATCGAGTCTCTTCAGCCTCAAACCTGAGCTTATGCAACCACCCACTAGTAGAGAGCACTGGCAATCAGGCTATCCGATAAGGCAAATCATGCCAGGTCTCTCTCTCTCTCTCTCCCCCTGTCTCTGTAAAAAATAAACATACACACACACACATTTAAAAAAAATATATACATAGATATGTGCAAATATACTCCCGTCATGCCAGAAATATCGGGTCGGGGCTTAACCCAAGCCAGAAACCTAAACCCTAAGCCCCTGAACCCCCAGCCCTAAGCTCTAAGCCCTAAGCCCAACCCAACCCCAAAACCTCCTAAACCCTAAACCCTAAACTCTAAACCAAAGACCCTAAACCCCCAAACAACACCTCATGCGGGCCACAAGATCACGAGCATCTGCCCAGCTGACTTGACCCAGCTCTCCCTGTTTTGGGACCGTTTCGGGTTTAGGGGTTTAGGGTTTGGGGGGGGTTGGGATTTAGGAGTTTAGGGTTTGGGTGGGTTTGGGGTTTAGGAGTTTAGGGTTTGGGGGGTTGGGGTTAGCCGCCCTTTACCCTGAGGGCTTTTTCAAAGGGACGGGCTCTTACCGACCCTGGGGACGCATGGGGGTTTCAAGAGGGAGTGGGGGGGTCTCTTTCAGGGATGCTACCATGCAACTTTGGGAAAAAACACAGGGGCATATTATGGCAAGAGTTTTGGTTGCCTGTGTGTGTGTGCGTTAGTCCCTTTTTGTCGTGAAAGCGAGGTAGTGATTAAGCTTTGTACCCCAAAACCCTAAACCCTGAAAGGCCCTAAACCCTAAACCCTGAATAGAAGCCTGACTTATTCACACTATTGCTGCCCTGTAACCAACCAATCCCGGCCAGACCCCTACATTACAGGAGAGGCGAAGATACCGAGCGTCTGGCAGAAGAAGGTATGGGGATTAGGGTTCATACGGATCTTAAGGGTTCATGTGTTCAGGGTTTAGGATTTACGGTTTAGAATTTCTGAGAAGTGAGGTTGAAGGTGCTGGGTTTGAGGTATGTGTCTACGGCGCAGGGTCTAGGGCTTAAGCTTCAGACGTGTAACCAATGAGGGGTGGAACGCGGGCAAATTTTGAAAGATCTGAATGCATGCAACTACCAGAACAACTAAACCACAAGCACGCTAAATCCTGAGAACGGTCCATGACGGACGGGTATCTTGACATGAATTTATCAACGATTTTAAGCAGTAAGCTTAGTTGACCGATCCCGAAACCGAGCAAAGCTTTGTAACGCCCAGGCGCTTCTCCGTGTGGGGTTGGGGGGTGAAAACTTTCCATACAACTTCGAAATGTTGAAAATGGCCCTTGCTTTTGCTTTTTAAAAGCCCCTGAGGAATACAAAGCATAGATTTAATCAATTACCCAACAAGGAACCAATTGGGATTACAAAGCATAGTAATCAATTGCCCAACAAGAAACCAATTGGCATCCCACAGCCCTCCAAAATGTCAAGGTTTGGAGCTCACATCCTAAGCACTAAACACCTGAACCCTTGACCTTTTACATCCCCCATACACTCCTGATAATAAAAAAAAACACACACACAGACAACCCTATACAAGTCCTATATAATCCCTATCAAGGCCTACAAAGTCCTTAGAACGCTAAACCCCGAATCCTGATTGTTGTGTTTACCTGCCTTGAAAAGCTCGGTCGGGTGAAAATGCGCCCGAAGCTCCTGGTTGTATTGGATTTTGGGTTCTGGGTTTAGGGTTTAGAGGGTTAGGGTTTAGGGTTTAGGGTTTAGGGTTTAGGGTTTAGGGTTTTAGGGTGTAGGATTTAAAGCTTGGACCGATCATATGGGGATGCAAAGGGATATACTCACATACCTAGGGGCACAGGACATTCAGGTTTAGGGCTTCAAAAGTAGGAGTCCCATTAAAGGGCTCCATATGCTGGGGTTATAGCATGTGAGATTATATTAGAGTTCCCCTACTTCAGGAGAAACTACTTTTATCGTTTCGGAGAAGGCTTCCTAACTCCAAATCCTCAACCTGAAACACAAAGTTTTTAAGCCGCAACCCCTCAATTTTGGCAGTGCAGAGTGGCTCAGGCCGGCTATGGCAGCTTAGCTTAGGTAGGCATACTACGAAACAATGGTGACATTTCTCATAATTAGTAGCTATTTTAAAAGACTAGCGGGACAACACTTCATCTTGTGTACAGGCAGTCCAACGGGTGACCACGTATTCTGGAAATCACTACTAACCTTGGATTTTTTCGTATCCCTGACCCCAAGCCTTGACCCCCAAACCTCTTTCTTGTGGCATTCACTTGCTCCGGGCCAGCATTCCTGAAGCTTCAAGCCAACGGAAACAAGTTTGACGTACATATCAAGAAGGGAAAAGCAACGCCCTAACCTTGAACCCCCATACATGCCCCCTAAACCCTCCACACTGCTCCTTGGTGTGAATCTGCTTCAACATTCGCAAGGTACCCTGCTCATCAAGGGCGGTATTGAAGTTGTTCCTGAAAATGTTCTTGGCCTCAGAGTCAGGGTTGAAGGTTCTGGGTTTAGGGATTGGGGTTTAGATTTCGGGGATCCACATTGACATAACAAGGGTTGACCTCGAAGTGATGAGATCCAAGGTTTAATGAAGGTTTTATGGGGTTGGGGCCCAGCAGCTAAGGGTATCCCAACTGGCTCCTCATTCCGAGAGACCATAAATTCATGTGTGCCGGGCTCCATATTCCGTACTCCCCTGCATAATCATGTCAGCAGGGGGGGGGCTATGCTACGGAAGGTTTTGCCTCCACTGATCCAGGAAAAGAGGGCTCCGCAGGATCCTGGGGAGGTTTAAATTAAGTCGGCTACTCAAAAGTAATTACAGAACCTACAATTAAGGAATGCAAATGCGGGCTTTCCTCCAAAAATCTCCTTGCGTGCGGGCTCAGCAAAAATCTCAAAAGAGTTTAGGGTTAGGGCTTTTGGGTCCCCAACTTTTATGAGCGCACATCACGTGGCAATCTTTAACCGACCAGCCGGTTAGTTCGCAAATGGCAGTCCCCTGATTTAGCCCCAGCCTCCTTTTCAAGCGTTTCAGGGTTGTGCCACTAGGACCGTGCCCTGAGTTTGGGATCCTCTTAGGAAGCCCCAGGGACTACATTGGTTCATTTAAAGACTATATTGGGGCAAACTGGGGGTGGCATCCTCCCAACCCTCCAAACTGGCCGTAGGAGTTTGGGTTTAAGGTTCAGGGCTTAGGGGAATCTTGTGAAGCTCAGAGACCTTGTCATCTACCACCCAGTGCCCGTACTCGGCGGCGTTGTCAAGGGCAAAGAACCTTGGCTGCGAGATCCCTCAGCAGGACACTAAGAGTAAGTCGAGAAAAACATCAAGCCAGATTTACCATGGAAGGCCAAGAAAAGACATCCCCCTTACATTAAGGTCCCCACCCACGTCACAATACATACTCTCCCTATCCGTGGTACTGGCGTGTGGAAATTTTAATGTGCGTAATTGGGGGGAGGGGGGGGGGGGGGGNNGGGGGGGGGTGTAGTGAATTACAATTCGATGGGTGCCTGGGCTGTGCTGTTTGCACCAGCCTGCTGTCGTATGAGCAATATAAAATCCTGGTTTCTCAAAGCAGGGGTGACAGAAAATTAGGATCCCTTTGAGGGGTCCCTATGACAAGGATTATA
>CAJNIZ010032779.1:67003-84914 GCA_905231905.1 Symbiodinium pilosum | reverse complement strand
GGAGTACCCTAAACCCTAGACCCTAAACCCTAAGAAGTGTCACTCCTATAGGCTGCAGGATCCCAAAACTTTTTACTCCCAGCAGGAGCCTTAACCTCCAGCCCAAAGGAAAAAGATCTACCCAGACTCCCTTCGGCCCTGAACTCCTTCTGACAGTTATTGGGGTTTAGGGTTTAGGGTTTTAGGGTTTAGGAACCCCAGATCCTAAGCCCTAAGCCCTAAACCCCAAAACCCTACACCCTCTCTCTCTCTCTCTCCTCCCCCCACGTGCTCAGCTGAAGACTGACGCAGTTGAGGCACATCGTACCGCGTATTCTAGACCCTAAACCTCAAATCCTAAATTCCCAGAGTCTACTTTAAGGAGCCAGATTTTAGGGTTCAGGGTCCCCCACTTAAGCAGATAGAATGTGGGGTACGTGGGGATCTTATTGTGATATTGCGAAGTCCATACTCTACCTGCTGAAGGGGCACTGCAAGTGCTAGGCGTTGCTATAGCTTAGGCCCGGGGTGGTGCAAGATCTATTCCATCACCCTCATCTTCCCTTGAACCCAGAACTCCATTTTGCATCACCCTCAACCCTGCACCCTAGACGTCATTATCAAATCGCTAGCAGGGGCAGTTTAAACGCAAAACCCTAAATCCTAAATCACAAGCACGAAACCCCTAAATTAAATTAGAGTTATTACTGTTACTGGTAATGCTAGCACTTTTATGAGTATTGATTACTATTTCCCCTGAAGCCCTAAGCCCTAAACAAACCTTTAAGAGCCCTGGGGCATGCCCCACAATCGCTTGGCTGTGCGAAGCTTCGCCCTTGTCAGGAGCTAGATTTCAGGGTCTCGGGCAAGGCATGCTTACTACGAAACACTCGTGTCTATAGAATATAGATTGTACCTGGCTATAACTTCGGCATTTTTCTACCCAGGTTAGGTTCGGGGCTTCAGCACGTGCGTCGCAGACGGACGGCTAGTCTAGCTCTGAGGCCAAATTGTGATCACTACAACTCATCAGAGATGCCATCTGAGCCAAATGCTACGCCAAGGATCTTGATTTCCTTCGAATCTGGTTGTGGCTCAAGTTGGGCCACTTCCGAAATAGATGTGTGTCTCCACAACTTGCTAAGGTGGCTTCGTCTCAAGGAAGGGCCCCTTAATTATACCTTCCAAACCACTATCACTAGCAACCCCGTGGGCAGGACTTGTAGACGGAACCCCTAACAGCAATAAACCCAGTTAGACGCCCCTGATGCGGGCATCCCAAACGTATCGGGGGTTTGACTCCCCTGTAATCTTAGAAGGGCGCATGAAAGGCTTAGGTGGATCGTATATGCACAGGCCTATGGCGGAAGAAGACATGAAACATGTGAAGCAAAACCTCACACCCCGAGCCCAAAACCCCAATAAAACAGAAATGTCACCCAGAAATGTGTAAGACAGCCACCAGAACTCATCGGTCATGGTGATGGGCGCCATGACTATCCTTGGCAGTGGAACTTTCACTGGATGGAATTCCTGAAACGTATGCGTCCCTTCTTGGGGGTCTTTGCCATTATGTAAGGGCTATGGGAATGTTACAGGTCTGAGGCGCACGGATTGCTAAGCGTCATGGGTCGTTTGTAGGTGTCCTTCTCAAAGTGATCATGCTCTCTGAGGGGTTTAGGTCTAGGGCAGTAGGAAATAGCTGCGTTGGTTTTGGGGTTTGCGATCTAGTGAGGGGTTCTCGAAACAAGGAAACTCGAGGCTACAAAAGGATTTCTACGTCCATCATACACTTCGTACAGGAGCTGTTTCGAGAAACTCGAGTTGCTGTCCGTCTGCATCTGCTGCAACAAACGCCCTTGACTAACGTAGAATAAAGCTTGAATTGAATACCTGCCACTGGTATCCCCTTTAACCCTATTTAAGCTGTAGTATCTGCCCCAGACCCCAATTTTAGTTATTCGAGCCCCTACAGTATACCAACAGCTATATTAACCTAGCTTCTACTTCATAATCCTTTTGATTCCCCATAATTTGAACAATGCAGGCACTAAACTCTGAACCCAAAGCCACCCTGAGTGAAACAGTAGCAGCTTCCATTTTCGTATATTCTACAGTAACATAAGAGGACTCCCCTAAATTAGGCCCCTACAATTGAAATAAGGCCCTAAAATCAACAAAGCCCTGTTAGTACCAAGAAAAACCCCTATACTATCTCTATGTAAGCCCAGCTTCCACTTCATTTTCTATGTTGCTGTCCGTTTGATCTTCTATTTTGGGGCACTCATCCTTCTAGCCCCCCCGTAAGTAGATAAAATATGGGGTATATGGGGATCTTCTTATAATATACCCAAGGTCAAATTCTATCTACTTAAAAGGGGACTATAACCCTTTGACCCTGGGTAGGCCCCTACAGCAGCCCAGTCTTGCCATGCAGGCTGAAATGGCCACTGGATGCTTCTAAAGGTGTAGCTTAGGTTAGGCTCCAGCCACTGGTACAGACCACAACCGTAAACCCTAATCCCACCCTAAACCCTAAACCGTAATCCCTATTGGGGTCCCTGTATGTTCTCTTCTATCACCACTGCTGGCCGACCCGAAGAATGAAGCTTCGGGTTGAGGACTTGGGGTTTGAGGACTTGGGGCATACATCCTGGTGGTTTAGGGTTTAGGGCTACCAACGGAGCTCAACCCTAGACCCAAGCTCCAAAACCATGAGGCCGAACCTCTGAAACCTTGAGCGCTAGAAGCCCTGAAGCTCCAAACCAAGCACAGTAAAGTTGTGCTAGGCGGGCTGACTATAAACACTAATGCCCTCAGTGCTTTCCACTAGTAGGTATAATGGACTATAGGATATTACCTGGCTATGACGTGGGTTTCTCCCTACTGCAGCTCCCAAACCTGTACACCCAAATCAAGGCTTACAGCAAATCTAAGCCCCAAAAATTCAACCTGAACTAAGCTTCAAAACCCTCAACTCTGAACTCAGAAAAAAGTATGATGAGAATGCTCATTACTGCTGGTACTGCAAATACTACAATTATTACCATTGTTACTGTTACCGTCCGTATTCCCTTTTGCAACTGGTAATTGTTTTTCAACTCTGGACTGTTGGGCAAGTAATTAAGGGAGAGAGAATCCAGGTACCATTGTAATAGGGGTAAATACGGGGATTATATGTAATTACTAGGGATCCCTAAACCCTAAACCCTAAACCCAAACCACAGCACCGGTAAATTTGGGCCAAGATGCACATCTGTCACGCTGCTCAAACACCCGGTGGCGTTCAACTCGCACGTGTTCCTCAGCTGATTTCAGAGCTTAGGGTTTAGGGTTAGGGGTTTAGGGGTTAGGGTTTAGGGGTTTTGGGGTTTAGGGTTTAGGGTTTAAGGGTTCCTGTAAAGGGGTCATAGAGGATGCATGGGGGCCGTTTAAATTCAGATATGTATAGTGCTCAGGGTTTCTAGAAATGAAGGACCCTTTTGGGGTCTTTCTTGTGATAAGGTGCAGCATGGGTCTCCCTCTTTAGGGATGCTCCCATGTACGAGTTTTTGTCAAGTGGGTGAATTGCAAAATAGCTGTAGACGGATCAAGGACCTGCATAGAATGCACGGCTTCGAAAGGCCTACTCGCATAGAAGCGTCCAAAAGATTTGTTTAGGGTTTACGCTTTGGGGTTTGGGGTTTGGGGTGGTGTTCCAAAACTCCGTGGAATAGACCTTCTCAAGATACCCACCATGACGGTGAGGTCGGGTGAGGTCGTCCCAGTTCGTCTGAGGTAAGGTTGTAGCCTGCCGTTATTCTAAGGTTGGAAGTATGATTTAGGGTTTAGGGCTTATATAAGATTCAGGGTTTGGGGTTTAGGGTTTAGTGGCCCCAAGTGTGGGCCCTTAATCCTGGGCTTGTTATATACCTATTCTACACAACCCCAAACCCTTCAAAAATCCTATACTAACCCAATCAAGGATCCCTAACCAAGTCAAGACCATTCTGATGCCCTAGATTGCGTACTCCGCTCTGCAAGTTTGAACCCCCCACCACCCCCCCCGTAGTATATTCCCATTCTGGCATGCTTGTCAATCTAAACTTGGATGATCGTAGTAGGGCTACCTCCTGTCCCCAGTAACCCCTGTTCCGAAGTAGCCTTACCAAGTCAAGAGATCCTCAAAGCATAGATGCTATTAGGGGTGGGGGCTTTGATCCCCCATTCAAGTCACAAACAGGGTTTAGGATTGTATGTTGGGATCTTATTATGGTTTTGGCGGAGTCCAAAGTCTATCTGCTTAAGGAGGACTATAAACCTCTGCCTAGCATCAGCCACTCCATGTGGTTGCCGCCCAAAATTGCATCCCACTGGTCCAACCTCATGGTGGCTTGCATTGAAAGGGTTTAGGGTTAGGGCTTAAGGCTCAGGGCTCTTTTTTTAACAACCCCTCGCACCTTTTCTGATGCAAGACTTAGGGCTTAGGGTTTAGGGCTTCTTGTTGTTGAGGTCGGGGGCACCGATGCTGAGAGTTTTGCCTGAGTTGGTAATTTCCAGAAAGGTGGGCACCCCAATATAGACTTTAGACCCCCATGTGTTTGTAGCTTTTTATTGGATCCCAAACCCCCCTAGGGCCAAGACTTCCATCCGCGGCTCAGGCCCGGGAAGAGAAGGAGAATCCCTGCTGTTGTTATAAGCCACCCGATGGGCACGCTCTGTATTAGACATGAATGGCGCATACTCAAAGCTGGCAAAGAAAACCCCGAACTGAAAGAAAGCTCCAGCTCTCAGATACTTCAGGGCAGTTGATAAGGCCCCCCCAGCCCCCGATAGGCTCCTGATATGGCCCCCAATACTCTCAAGAAAGGTGTGGGTTGGAGGGACTTCTATTGGAGGGACCCAAATCAACCCCCTGATGCATGACTTGGTCTTGCTTCTGCCTGTTTAGCTTACTGGTTGTTGGTCGGGAATGGAGGAATGGACCCTACTGTATTCCCGGGTCACAAAATCTAGGGTCTGAATAAACGTAGTCAGGTGCGGGGGCGGAATCGGGGCAAATTGCAAAGCTACATAGGTCCTCCCTTAAAACGCACAATTTTCGTCCAGAAACTCGAATAAAAACCCTAAACCCCTAATTACACTCTATACCCTAAACCCTAAACCCTAAACCCTAAACCCCTAACCCTTCAACCTCAGGTCTGCCAGGAGACGCATCTTGCAGGATTTTGCGGGCCCGACGGCGTCGGCCTGCCGCAAGGCCTCTCACCACCTGGGAATAGGATTTGGGATTTAGGGTTTAGGGGTTCAGGGCTTAGGTTTTTTTGGTAGGGGTTTTGAGGGTTTAGGGGTTTAGGGGTCTAGGGGGTGTAGCGGTTTAGGGGTTTGGGGGTTTAGGGTTTAGAGGTTTGGGGGTTTCGGGTGTAGGGTTACTGGGTTTGTAAAGGGCTTCTGTGAGGGTTATATAGGGATACTTAGGGCTTAAGGTTTAGAACCCCGAGTAACTAGAGTAGTGGAAAATCATGTGGGAAATGAGATGGAAATTGTGTTTACAAAGGGCTTTCAGAGGGTATGGAAGGGGGCGTAAAGCATTAGAATAGGGCATTGGGGTATGCTATGCTATATGGACAGGAGCTTACGCTTCAACATGACAGCACTCCAGGTTGTGGGCCTATGAAGTCCTGAAACCTTAAACCCTAAACCTTAAACCCCAGAACCTTAAACCCTAAACCTTAAACACTAAACCTTGAATCCTAAACCTTCAACCCTAAACCTGAAAGCCCTAAACCTTATAGTCCCCCTTAAGTAGCTAGAATATGGCTTTGGGCATATTATAATAAGATCCCCATATACCCCATATTCTATCTACTTAAGGGGGACTATAAACCTTAGGGTTCACGATACAGGGCTCAGAGTTGACGGAGACAAGCTCAGGGTCCATTTCACTACTGTTCAGGGCTGAGGGTTTAGGGTTTAGGGTATAGGGTTTTGGGTTGAGGGTATAGGGTTTAGGGTTTAGGGTACTACGTACATGCTGGAAAGGGCTCATGCACAAGCGGCAGCGGCCCAAAGAGGCTTTGCAGGAACATGTTGGTTTCTTAAACATGTAGAAGGCCGAGTCAAGCGGCCGGACTATGCTTCGTAGCTTCAGTTCCTAAATCAGGAGTGACCTAGTTGGTGACTTTGCTGGCTTAAAAACAGGTTCACTTGTAATTAAGCTATCATAGTATACTAAGGTCAGGCAGGTTCACCTTGTAATTAAGGTTAGGGTTAGGGTTCAGGGTTTAAGGTTCACCGATTAGGGTTTAGGGAGTAAGGTCAGGCAGGATGTTGCCAAATGAGTTACCACTCTGGCAAGGACTGCGTATATCCAACAAAGGCATTTCACTTGGAAGGTCATGGCGCCTTAGTAAGTGGGTTAATAACAAGGGTAAGTGGAGTTATTCAAGGGTTCACAGGGCTGGTAAGTATGCAAAAAATCTCCCTGACCGCCCAACCGTCAACCCTAAACCTTAAGCCTTACTAAGTCCTCCTGACCCTCCAAATGAGGGTTGGACACGAGGATCCAGCCAGGAAGGATCTTGATTGCGATGCTGTAACAAAATGCGGTTACGGGTTTACGGTTTAGTGTAGGATTCAGGTCTTCTATTAATATAGGGCTTAGGCCTTAGGTTATCTTTCCAACTAGGGTTTAAATTTTGGGAAACGCCATGTACATTGGTCATTCTCAGCATGTTGGCCGTGCTGAGATAACATCAGCTAAAAAAACACAACATTCTGGGGCCCAAAAATAGCCCTAAAGCGACTGTACCTGTACTGTTGATGCACCAAGTACGGCAAAAATCAGAAAACTTCTTGGGGTTCAGGATGCTTAAGCTCATGCAGGCTGCAGCAGCCGATCCACAGCAAAAAAAACATCTTTCCTGGGTTCAGGGTTTAGGGGTGTAAGGGTTTAGGGTCTCCCTTTTTCTCGGCCTCTCCGAGGCTTTGAAACCTTTAGCGACTGGTGGAATCCTAATTACGTGCGGGTCAAGCATCCTGTCATACAATACCCCGACACCGTGTCACCTACAAACCCTGAAGCTCTCAAGACCCTAGCTTACCCAAATAAGCCCAAACCTTCACCCGTCGAAAAACTGCCTCAAGTCGACCCTGTATAACCCGCAATAGTTTCCATCTTCTTTCACCTTCCTTCATGAAGCCCTAGAAACCTGACTCCTTGAGCCGTGTCTGTAGTAGTTACCATGTTCATTTTCCCTTCATTTCCTACGAACTAACGACCAGCAAGTTAATCCTGAGCCCCTAAACCCTATACATCCCTGTGAACCCCCAAGTGCCCATTTCATGTTGCGTTTTCTATTTATCTAAGGCTCCATCATTAGGCTGAATCCCAAACCCCTAGCTCTAAACTCCAAACCTTAATCCATAAACCCTGATCCCCATACTTCCCCCAAACCCTATCTCCCAGCATCCCCCTTAATAACTATCATAATCCCCCAGCAATCGCTTATATACACCCTTTTAGGCGTTTGCACCCCAAACCCTGAACCCTACGATACAAGCCCATGTATTTGACTAAAGCTCCCATAACCTCTTATATAACCCTAAACCCTAATCCCTTCAAAGGGACCTAGGGTTTCCATTTTGTTTTCCATTATCCGTAAAAGATACCGCTTACAAAATAATAGTTTCCAGCTTAATTTCCATTATCACAATAAATATAACCCCTATATGACCCCTATTATACTATCCCGTTTTGAACTGCAGCGTTCGTCCAGGTGACATCTGCCTTCCTGTCGTAGCTGCCCTTGCTATCCGCGGCCACCTACCCCCAAAGGTCCAGAAGCTTGAAATAGGGTTTAGGGTTTCAGGGTTTAGGGTTTCAGGGCTTGGAGGGTTTGGGGTTTGAATCTTCAAGGCGATGATGGGCTTGTGGGGGGTCTGGGCTTTGGAGTGTTTAGGAATGTTTGGGAATTTGGGGGTTTAGGGCTTTGGGCTTTGGCGGGTGTAGGTTGGTCAAAGGCGTTTACAATTACAAAGACTGTGAATACATCTCTCTCTCCGCCGCTCTGAATACAGACCTGAGCCAAATGATGGATCTGGAGGGACCACTTACACACTCTCAGGCGGCAGGAAATGACAGGAAAGTCTGACGTCTCCGTTGATCCTTACTTACAGGGTTCCACCGCTGCTTACATGGTATGCACTTCTGCCGCGGTCCCATGCGAGTTTATAGGCTTTTTACTAGTTCTGGTTAAAAAAAAACCCAAGCCTCTCTCGAAGTTGGAGGCTACATGCATGTCCAGAAAAATCTCAGAACCCGGAACGGGATCCGTACAACACGCAAATCCTCTGGGATTTTGCCGCTCCTACTGCCAGAGGGTGTAACGCATATACGTAGGGCTCCCATGCATTACTGACGCGCCTCTATGCGCTAAAGCTAGATTCCGACTGTATTCCCACACCCCTGCTCCATTCTTGGCAACTGAGCACAAGCATAGCACTCACAGAGGCGCTTATGAACTTTGATTCCCATACCGCAGGCTTTGGCGGATGGGGCCCAGCGCCGCAATCAATCCAAGCGTTGCATGCGTTTGCCCTATGGTCTGGGGGCAAGAAGGGCTAATGCCCCTACAAGGATGCTGCCAATACTCAGCATGCCGGTGAGACGAACCCCGATTCCAGTGTTGCTGGCCTGACTCTCTTGCCTGTCCAAGAAATCATCCCGGCAGCCATACAAGAAGGTGCTTGGTTTTGTTCGCGCTGGCTGCAGAATAGCAAGGGATCCACCACCGACCTGCATGCCTTTGACGGAAGCTCTAGGGCGCCATACCACGTTGCCCAACGCATAGACCTGACATTGCAGGGCTTAGGGGTATTACCTAATCAGCTCCTCAGAGTATGAGCGCAGTGGCGGGAGCATTAAGCATGTCAAGCTCCAGAGACAAGAGCATCAAGGCTCGCTGATTTACACTGCATCACATGCCTGAAAATGGTTGGGGTAAGCATACATACGCCACCATTTGGGTTCAAGTTAGGTGGGTCACTAGAATTCGCCCAGATGTGAACCTCCTGGCCCATCGGCAGAAGGCGTTCTCGAATTTCGTAGCCAAGCACACGAGAGGCAGGCCGTGCGGGGCGGTCATCTCTGTGGCTCACATTGACATTCACGTTCACTGCTATTGCCTACATCGGTTGGGGGTCAGGTAGGGGCGGGCCTAAAAGATCCTGCAACGGCAGGCTTGGATTGTTGCAATCGTACTACGAAATAAGAAATAAAATGGGTGCAAGCAGAACGGACTGCTGGCGGTGCCGCTGGCATCCGCTGGCGCTGACGGCGGTGGTGCGGGCGGCGGCGGCGGTGGGTTCGGGGGTGGTGGGGTTGCTCAGCAGTGGCGGGAAGGCGCGGGTGGCTCAGCCACCCGCAACAGACCCCTCAAAAACTACCCCACCTCGTTGGGCTCAAACGTCCTCGTCTCTGGTTGACACCTGGAGCTTTCTGAACATGCAGGGTACCCTCAGACACGGGGATCAAACCGGAAAAGGGGGTCCTCTCAACGATTGCTCTCAGACACTCCCGCCTCAGGAGGGTCTTGACGTCAAACCTGCCCAGATCTAAGCAGATTTGTGCCGGGGAGGTGAACGTCCCAGGTGTTGCTCCTCAGCTTGGCTTGAGCCGCTGTAAGCTATTAATTCCTCTACGTACATGAACCTTACACAAGCATGAAAAGGGAAATGATAGCTACACAACGCCAATCGGTGTCCCAAGATCCAAGCTGGCGGAAGCAAACCCCAGTGGGAGAGATTAGCGTCTTGTTTTCAGCCTCAAGTCACAAGCTGACTAGGGGTCTAATCTGTTCCGCCATACAATGCATGAGGCTTCAAAAGAAATAAAAGGCAAATCTATAACTAAAGCATGCCCCAGTAACCTCCGAGAAGCGGATGTGCGATACCCACTGGCCTTGCTTCCTGCGGCCCGTGTCCACCTGCATATTACTTCATGTGCAGATTCCAACCGAAAAGCTACCTTGTGTGAGACGTACCTGTCTGACAGTTTGCTTTCTTGAAGCATGCCTTTTGGGGCCCCTACGTTTTTCGAAGCTTGCAGCCAGGGTTTTCTTTCTAAGACTATTAGTTCGGGCCGGGTGTCCAGGGCCCGCCTGGTTTACTGAATTGTGTGACTTGTGGTTGATACCAGGCCAGTGCTAACAGACTATACTATCACAAACCCCACAAACTCATCTTGGGGAGTTTCATTTCATTTTCTATTTGGTTCTCCATTATACCCACACCCTATATGCCCCTACGCATCCCCTGTATAACCTTCATGTGTATGTTGGAACCAATGCCTTCTCCTCCACCCTCTGGCCATTGCTATTGGTGACCTCTCTGGTCTCGTAAATCTTCTCACCTCAAGGATCAAGGTTTAGGAAGGGCTTTTGATTTTCCATTATCCCTAAACCCTGTCATCCCAGTGTCCATTTCATGTCATTTCAGTGTCCAGCTCATGGCAGTTTCTTTTCTATTCAATTCTCCGCTGTTACACTGATCCCTAAACCCTTTTGCATCCAGCCTGCAGCGCCTCTGCTGGGAAAAGGCAGGGCCCTAAACCCTAAACTCCAAAACCCTAAGCCCTAAATAGTAAGTTCCATTTTTCCAGTATCCTTATATAAAGCCGTAGATATCCCTGTGTATTATTGTAACTTCCATGATCTTTTCCATTATCCCTATATATAACCCCATATTCCTTAGAGTCTAAGAGTGCTCACCTTCCTGCCACTGGTACTCCTCCTTCTTCACCATTTTGCGTCTCAGCAGCGCCAGTGCCAGAACTCCATCCTGGCATGGGTTAGGGTTTAGGGTTTAGGGTTTAGGGCTTAGGGCTTAGGGTTTAGGGTTTAGGGGTTCCAGGAAGCTTCAAAGGTTGGAGACACTCAAGATGTAGCAACCTGAGCAACTGCGAATGTTTTCTCCTTGTGCTTCATATATCCACATACAAAATATGAAACAATTAAAGCTATGACCCAAATGCCGTAGTCAAAATGGCAAGTTTCTACAAAAATTGAGGTCCACTGGCCCTTCACACTCCCCCTAAGAACCCGAAGCTCCACATGAGTCCTGCCCTTTCAAGGGCTGATCGGTGAAACTCTCTCCAGAGAGATGCACATAGCTGCTCCGCGTCAATCGTTCCTCAGCTAATCCCATCCTCTGAGAATTGACCACCCCATGGCCGCAATGGTACATAATATAGCACCATTCTATAGTGGGGGAAGGCTCATTGAGGAGATTAGTTTGGAAGCGGTTTTCTAGATGACTACATTCATCACCCTAGAAAACTATAGAACCCATCTGTAGCGTCTAAGCTCTGACCCTAAACCTTCAATCCGCAACCCTAGACCTGGTGACTACAACCTAATCTCCCACCTAAACCCTAAGCCCCCTTGCCTAAATCCTAAACCATACAGTCTAAAACCTGAACCCTACACCCTATAGAATCCCCATGTACTCCCTATACAACCTCTATATAACTCCTAAATCCCATTTTAAACCTCCAAGCTCAAAGCCCTGAGCTGGAGCGAGATGCGGCAGCTGCGCTTGCGCCATCCACGCTGGTCAGGGCCATGGACCGCAGCAGTGCTAGGTCCTCCGAGGATGAGCTGCACATGTACTAGGGCTGAGCTTAGGGCTTAGGAAACAACCACTATGTCAAATCAAGTGTGAAATGGGATGTATGAGGATAATGGAAGAGAAAGTGGAAACTGCGCTTCAGGCTCTCAGGTTTAAAGCTTAGGATTTGGGTAGGGTATCTGAGGACTTTGTAGGGCTATACACGGAGCATATGGAGATCATACTAGGGAGCATGTCAAGAGCCATGGCAGTATACTTATAGGGCTTAGGGATAGGGTAATGAGAATACAGACATGATATTTGGTAGTCGTTCAGGTTTCTACACTAGGGCTCGAGGAGTTTAGGTTTTACTAAAGCTGATCTTGAGAGTTTGTTGTGGCTTTGCGCTCTATATGAAAACTAGGAGTCCAAAGTGTAAGTTTAAGGTTTAAGGCCACCAGAGGACATTCTCTGAAACTTTGGAGACAGGCGGAGATGGGTTTGGGTACCCTACGAGTCCTTTTTCAGCCGTGCCTCCTCGCCATGCCTCACGGCAGGCGCAGGCTCAGGCAGGGTTCGGTTTTCGAAGGTAGAGTAAAGGGATATTAGGGTTTAGTGTCCTGCCCCGACCCAGCAACATATGAATATTCCCCAGCTGTTAATGGGTGGAGGCAGTACCCAAGATTCCGCCCCCCAGGTTCCGCAATTAAGCTTACTTGGGGATAAGTAGGCCTGATTAAGATTCATTAAGGGGAAACCTAGGGGGTAGAAAAGGGGGGAGGGTAGTAGGGGAACCCATGAAACTTGGGATACGTGTCACATGATAATAACTACCTGTAGGGATACGTATAAGGTCCTTTATAAGTTGATGGTAAAAAGATTGCAGAGGTCCCACGTAGGACCCGCCGAGTACTTTCGTTCTTCTTATGGAATACTGTACTAGAAGGGAGGATATAGTCTTACTCATATTGGGGGCCAGTATGCCGATTCAAGATACTTCTCATATGAGCCATAATCCAAACTCCTGTTATCCCCCCAATATCCCCCATAATACTCTCCTAAATGGTCCGCTATATAACCCCCTTTAAGGAACTTAGGCTATAGCTCATATGAGCGCGATGTCTCTCCACTTCTTAAACGCTGAACGTTCTAGCAGGTCAGCGCGCACCTGGAGCGTGTGCTACCTGCAACAGAAAGAAAATCCTAAACTATGATTTAGGCGGACCCCACACCCTGTATAAGTGGCTATAAGGGTTAAATGAGGATTATATATTGGGGTCCTATTATTTTCCTATTATACCACTATTGCAGGGTGGGGGGTCCTCCTAAACCATAAGACCCGACCCCGAAGACGTCCAACCGAACTCAAACGCCTAAGCCGAAAAGCTTTCCCAAATGCACCGTGGATGCAGCCAATAAGGTAAACCGGCCAACAGGCCGCCTCCGATGAGACATGCCTGGGTTTAGGGATTAGGGTCAGGGTGTATGCCAGGGTCATAGGTAAATGATTTGGAAGTTTCTCAGGCTGGGGGGCCTAAAATGGGGATTAAGAGAGAGGGGTTCCTGAATGGGGGTTTTTAGAGGGGCTGAGCCCATTCAGAAACAACCGTTTTGGGGTTAGGCTCTAGGGCCCCTTCCCCAAATCTACCTACGGGTATGTCCGCCGATCAAAGGTGGGCTGTCCTTGCAGCTCTTGGGGATACGATGGTTTTTCGGTTTGGGGTTTAGGGTCCAGGGCGAGCATTAAGAAAAAAAGCGCACAGAACTTTTGACGGTTTCTCCAAGTTCGTAGGTCTCTTTTGCTGGCTTTTTGCGACGAGGGCGGTGCTGTTCTGCAGGTGTTTATCAGGGGTCGTCTATTCAAAAAACCCTCATGACGCCTTTTTTATGATTTCGTGCCTGCAAACCCGCGACGACCCTCAGAAACCGCCCTCTAGAATCCTTTGTCAAAATCCCCAACATGCTGATGCCCATGTCACACCCAGATTTTGAGCCTGCTTACAACTTGAACCGCTGGTATCAGGTGGACAAAAGGCGTGAGGAACCCTTCAAACCCAACTCTAAACTCTAAACGCCAATCGGGTTCAACTTTGAAAATGCCTGAGGCTGCTGTCTTGGTCTCAGGGCTTAGGGCTTAGGATTAGGGGTATGAAGAAACAAGCTCGAAAAGGTTGAAGCGTGTCGTTGGGATAAAGCTACGTCCCAAGTCCAGCGTGAGACACAGGGATCCCTGATGTGGACCCACTGCGAATCCTACAAACAAGCTGCCCATCGTCACCTGGAACATTGGATCGGTCTTGCAAAATGTGAAGCCTAGGCTTTTTTGTGAAAGCACGAGATATACACCATATCTGCCTACAGGAAACGAAATCAGCCACTTTCCCTCTTTCGAACCCTGACCCCTAAAAACTAAACCCTAAAACCCATGTAGCCCCGTTGACCTAAGCCTGAAACCCCAAACCCCTAAATCCTTAACCCTTTTTGCATGTGGCCTAAACCCTAAACCCTAAACCCTAAATCCTTAACCCTAAAGCCTAGACCTTGTAACCCAAGATACCAAGCCGGCAGACTGCCCGTCGTCAGGGCCTCGGCCCTCCTGCCGCTCTGGCTGGGCCATGGCGCGCAAGGCAAGCTCTGCCCCAAAGGAATCAGGGTGAAAGGGAGTAATAGTAATAATAGTAATACTATTAATATTGGTAATAGTAGTAATAATAATGACAATAGTAATAGTAATAATTAGCAGGTGCATTGAAAATGGTCTCGGGCTTAGGGGTCTGGCAAACACTTGCAGATGGCTGCGTCCGACAATCCGCATGACATACACCACAATCTTCATGTGGGTGGAATCTACAAAGACCTCCACAGCTATTTAGGGCTTGGGGTTAGGATTCAGGGAGTAGTCGGGGCGAGGAGGGCTTAGGGACTAGAGCTCAGGGCCTTTCGGGTCATAGTTGCATGTGGAGATTGATGAGGTTTAGGACCTTGGGCTTATAGTCCCCCTTAAGTAGATAGAATATGGGGTATATGGGGATCTTATTACAACATACCAAACGCCATATTCCATCTACTTAAGGGGGACCATGCCTAAACCCTTAACCCTAAATGGTCGTTTCCAATTTCTTTTCCATTATCCCTATATTACCTTATATTCTATCTACTTAAGGGGGACTATACGCCTGCACACCAAACACAGCTCGCAAAGGCGATGGGTTTGAGGTGCCTGGCTTATGATATCACAGCTAGGGCGTTGTCCCGCTCAAGTAGATAGAATATGGCTTTGGATACATTATAACAAGATCCCCAGACACCCCATGTTCTATCCACTTAAGAGGGACTATAAGCCTGAGCTCTGCTGCATTTGACCCCACAGCTAACCCCAACCTCGAAATTCCATATCCCGCATCTCTAAGACACTTTAGCTTCCTTCAAGTATGCCTTTAAGATTTGAGGCAAGTAGGTTCCTTGGATACCTAACCTCGGAGCACTTGAAGATTCGTAGGTAATGATAAGTAGCATAATTACCCTAACTTAGGTTTATGGCTAACCCTACGAAAAACTAGCCATAAGCCTGCAAGTATGAGGCAAATCTCGCTATCCACTCTACCCCTGGTTAAGCTCTAAGCCCTAATCCCTCAGCCCTAATTATGCTCCCTTGAACATGAGGGATCCCACAATCCATCTCACTCATTCACTGCACGTGACTTGTATACATGCTTTAGGGGGGTTGCAAACTGGAGCAACCCAAACCTGAAACACAAAAGACTTCATCCATCAGCCCTGAACTCTAGACTCCGAACCTCAGACCTCGAACCCGTACCCTAAACCCTATACCCCAAACCCCAACTCCTATACAACCTTCAAAATCGCAAAAAGCCAAACAATTCTGAAATCAACCAATGCCTTAAACCCAAAGCACCAGCCTCGCCATCGATCTCAGCCATGATTCTATTGTAGGACTTGGAACTCCTCAGCTCTCGAGTTTAGGGTCTTAGGGTTAAGGGTTTATAGGGTATGGGATTTAGGGTTTTGGGTTAAGGTTTTATGGTTTTAAGGTTTTAGGGTCTAGGGTTTAGGGCTTGGGGTAAGGTGAAATCATTTCCAGTACCAGTAACAATTACCACAAGAAGTACCAGGAGTTCCAATGGCCCCTAAACAGAAGCCCGTTGGAGAACAGTTAAACCCTAAACCCTAAACACTGTTAAGGGGGAGCCTAGGTGAAAGAATCTACGGATAGGGAAGAAATCCAAAGGGATCTCTCTCATTCACTAGGGCTACTTTTGATGACTGCTAGTTGTTAGAACGGTTGAAAGCTTACCCTACACCCTGAACCCTAAAACCCTAAACCCTTACCCTAAACCCTAAACCCTAAACCCTAGAAGCCGTTTGCCAACATTGTTCCCTAACGACGCAGCACCCATCCTTAAGCCCAAGCCCTGGGTGTCTTTGCCAGAGGTCAGTTTAAGCTGCCATGGGTTTAGGGTTTCGGGTTTAGGGTTTCTACATTGCATGAAATAACAAGCAATACCAACCCGTGCCCCAACACTACCCTAAACCCCTACACTCTGAACCCTAAACCTTAAACGCCCACAAACCCCTTTCTTGTAGATTGCCAACCTGTAACCCTACACCTTTGAGATTTTTATAGGGGTCCTATGAGGGATATAGGGTCTCTTTACAGGGGTTCTAGAGGATGCATACGGATTATATGTAGCAAGGTCACTAGATATGGGTACAGTATTTATTGCACTTGCCAGGATTATTGGTTACTGGTTAGGCGTAGTAGCACTGAGAACTATAGCGTTGCATTCCCTATGGTGGTTTGGTTCGAAAAGCGCCAAGAACGTTTTATTCAGCAATGGCCCGGAATGTAACTACAATGCTTCCCATGCTATACGCCTTCCTCCATTAGCTGCATCATTGCCGACCAAGATTCAAAGGGTCCCCGAACTGGTTGCTCTCTAAATCGCCTCGATCAAAGAGGAACTCCCTGGCAAAGTAGTGGTGAGACCTGAGAGGCGCAGGCTGCTACAAGGAGGTTTAGGGTTTAGGGTTTAGGGTGCTACAGGGAGGTTTGGGTTTGGGGGTTATATAGGGAACTATATGAAACAGGTACATATTATGAGGGTCATATGGGGATAATGGAAAATACGATGGAAACTACTATAGTATATTGCAGTGATATGGGGGATTATTGGGGGTTGCCATTTGGGATTTGCGCATTTAGCTAGATGGGTAAGCTTTGATGAGCAGGAACCGGCCAGCGTGTCTAACTGAATTAGGCACCTGCGGGGTGAGTATTCTCATAGACCACCAGTGGGTTAGGTGAGGTCAGCACAGTTCGCCCAGAGCCTTTTCCTCAAATAGGGTAGAACGAACCCAACAAAAATCCTGTGCAGAATAAGAGACCGGAATTAAGTTTATAACCCCTATATAACCCCTAGATAACCCCAATATAACCTCGATATAACTTGGGATTGTGGTGCTTAGTGACTTTGAGCTGATCCGCCTTTAAGCTGGCAATGAGAAAGTAAAACCTGAAGTCTAGCTTGCATGTTTTGCAGCTCCCCTACCATCCGCACATAATTCCTATAAAACCTACATTACCACAATACTACCCTAGATTGGCCCTTTATATGAACATCACCATTGGGGTGAGTGCGGGGAGGTGGTCATAGTTTGCCGGGTCATGCTTTACTTACGGGTGGTTACTAGGGGATCAGGGAATATGATCGCTGCTCATTTTTTTATTCCCTAGTTAGCAACCCTCAACCCTAAACCCTATATACTTATGTCTGTAGTCTCCTTAGCCCTAAAATAAAAAGAACCAATTCTGAAGGAGACTACAGATATCTCCTTATCCCCTACTACCCCCGTAAGCTTTAGGGTGGTGGATCTCCGGTCTCTCATCCCGAATGAAGCCTGTGTGCTCAAGCATCCAGCCTTTCCAAGCTGTTCAGTTCCATGTTGACACTTACTTCCTTCAGTCACACCCTCAACCCTAAAACCGTAAACCCTAAACCTAAGACCCTACACCCTGAAACCCTAAACTCTAAAGCAATAAACCTAGAAACCCCGAACCCAGGCCCATGCTAACCAGAGGAGGAATATGGGTTTAGGGTTTAGGGTCTAGGGCTGGGGATATTACCCTATGAATGGAGAATCAAACGGAAAAGAATATGGGAATGAAATGGAAACTGGGTTTATATGAGCGTTCGCGGAAAGTCCTTGTATAATCCGATGCCATAGACAATTTGGGGGGGTCCTATCGCTGTTGGAGGTTTTGGCGTAGGTTACAAGAAAGGTATCAAAAAACGTCATGGCTACGTCTTAGATTGAGGGGTATCGC